>CAXIWF010001904.1:0-80405 GCA_964036045.1 Eutreptiella sp. 'Long Island Sound 2002' | reverse complement strand
AAATTCTCGGAAAATTCTCGGAAAATTCTCTGAAAATTCTCGGAAAATTCTCGGAAAATTCTCAGAAAAATTCTCGGAAAATTCTCGGAAAATTCTCGGAAAATTCTCGAAAATTCTCGGAAAATTCTCGGAAAATTCTCGGAAAATTCTCGAAAATTCTCGGAAAATTCTCGGAAAATTCTCGGAAAATTCTCGGAAAATTCTCGGAAAATTCTCGGAAAAATTCTCGGAAAATTCTCAGAAAATTCTCGGAAATTCTCGGATAATTCTCGGAAAATTCTCAGAAAATTCTCGGAAAATTCCCGGAAAATTCCCGGAAAATTGTCGAAAATTCTCGGAAAATTCTCGGAAAATTCTCAGAAAATTCTCGGAAAATTCTCGGAAATTCTCCGAAAATTCTCGGAAAATTCTCGGAAAATTCTCGGAAATTTCTCGGAAAATTCTCGGAAAAATCTCGGAAAATTCTCGGAAAATTCTCGGAAAATTCTCGGAAAATTCTCGGAAAATTCTCGGAAATTTTCTCGGAAATTCTCGGAAAATTCTCGGAAAATTCTCGGAAAATTCTCGGAAAATTCTCGGAAAATTCTCGGAAAATTCGGGGAAATTCCCGGAAAATTCTCGGAAAAGTCTCGGAAAATTCTCGGAAAATTCTCGGAAAATTCTCGGAAAATTCTCGGAAAATTCTCGGAAAATTCTCGGAAAATTCTCGGAAAATTCTCAGAAAATTCTCAGAAAATTCTCGGAAATTTCTCGGAAAATTCTCGGAAAATTCTTGTAAAATTGACGGAAAATTCTCGGAAAATTCTCGAAAATTCTCGGAAATTCTCGGAAAATTCTCGGAAAATTCTCGGAAAATTCTCAGAAAATTCTCAGAAAATTCTCTGAAAATTCTCGGAAAATTCTCGGAAAATTCTCAGAAAATTGACGGAAAATTCTCGGAAAATTCTCGGAAAATTCTCGGAAAATTCTCGGAAAATTATCGAAAAATTCTCGGAAAAATGTCCGAAAATTCTCGGAAAATTCTCAGAAAATTGACGGAAAATTCTCGGAAAATCTCGGAAAATTCTCGGAAAATTCTCGGAAAATTTCTCGGAAAAATTCTCGGAAAATTCTCGGAAAATTCTCGGAAAAATCTCGGAAAATTCTCGGAAAATTGTCGGAAAATTGACGGAAAATTCTCGGAAAATTCTCGGAAAATTCTCGGAAAATTCTCGGAAAATTCTCGGAAAATTCTCGGAAAATTGACGGAAAATTCTCGGAAAATTCTCGGAAAATTCTCGGAAAATTCTCGGAAAATTCTCGGAATATACTCGGAAAATTGACGGAAAATTCTCGGAAAATTCTCGGAAAATTCTCGGAAAATTCTCGGGAAAATTCTCGGAAAATTCTCGAAAATTCTCGGAAAATTCTCGGAAAATTCTCGGAAAATTCTCGGAAAAATCTCGGAAAATTCTCGGAAAATTCTTGGAAAATTCTCGGAAAATTCTCGGAAAATTCTCGGAAATTCTCGGAAAATTCTCAGAAAAATTCTCGGAAAATTCCCGGAAAATTCTCGGAAAATTCTCGGAAAATTGACGGAAAATTCTCGGAAAATTCTCGGAAAATTCTCGGGAAAATTCTCGGAAAATTCTCGGAAAATACTCGGAAATTGACGGAAAATTCTCGGAAAATTCTCGGAAAATTCTCGGAAAATTCTCGGAAAATTCTCGGAAAATTCTTGGAAAAATCTCGGAAAATTGACGGAAAATTCTCGGAAAATTCTCGGAAAATTCTCAGAAAATTCTCCGAAATTCTCGGATAATTGTCGGAAAATTCTCAGAAAATTCTCGGAAAATTCTCGTAAAATTCTCAGAAAATTCTCGGAAAATGTTCGGAAAATTCTCGGAAAATTCTCGGAAAATTCTCGGAAAATTCTCGGAAAATTCTCGGAAATTCTCGGAAAATTCTCAGAAAATTCTCGGAAAATTTCCGGGAAAATTCTCGGAAAATTCTCGGAAAATTCTCGGAAAATTCTCGGAAAATTCTCGGAAAATTCTCGGAAAATTCTCGGAAAATTCTCGGAAAATTCTCGGAAAATTCTCAGAAAATTCTCGGAAAATTCCCGGAAAATTCTCGGAAAATTCCTCGGAAAAATTCTCGGAAAATTCTCGAAAATTCTCAGGAAAATTCTCGGAAAATTCCCGGAAAATTCTCGGAAAATTCTCGGAAAATTCTCTGAAAATTCTCGGAAAATTCTCGGAAAATTCTCGGCAAAATTGACGGAAAATTCTCGGAAAATTCTCGGAAAATTCTCGGAAAATTCTCGGAAAAATCTCGGAAAATTCTCGGAAATTCTCGGAAATTCTCGGAAAATTCTCGGAAAATTCCCGGAAAATTCTCGGAAATTCTCGGAAAATTCTCGGAAAATTCTCGGAAAATTCTCGGAAAATTCTCGGAAAAATCTCGGAAAATTCTCGGAAAATTCTCGGAAAATTCTCAGAAAATTCTCAGAAAATTCTCGGAAATTTCTCGGAAAATTCTCGGAAGATTCTCGTAAAATTGACGGAAAATTCTCGGAAAATTCTCGGAAAATTCTCGGAAAATTCTCGGAAAATTCTCGGAAAATTCTCGGAAAATTCTCAGAAAATTCTCGGAAAATTCTCGGAAAAATCTCGGAAATTCTCGGAAAATTCTCGGAAAATTCTCAGAAAATTCTCAGAAAATTCTCGGAAATTTCTCGGAAAATTCTCGGAAAATTCTCGTAAAATTGACGGAAATTCTCGGAAAATTCTCGGAAAATTCTCGGAAAATTCTCGGAAAATTCTCGGAAAATTCTCGGAAAATTCTCGGAAATTCTCGGAAAATTCTCTGAAAATTCTCGGAAATTCTCGGAAAATTCTCAGAAAATTCTCGGAAAATTCTCGGAAAATTCTCGGAAAATTCTCGGAAAATTCTCGGAAAATTCTCGGAAAATTCTCGGAAAATTCTCGGAAAATTCTCGGAAAATTCTCGCAAATTCTCGGAAAATTCTCGGCAAATTCTCGGAAAATTCTCGAAAATTCTCGGAAAATTCTCAGAAAATTCTCGGAAATTCTCGGATAATTCTCGGAAAATTCTCAGAAAATTCTCGGAAAATTCTCGGAAAATTCTCAGAAAATTCTCGGAAAATTCTCGGAAAATTCTCCGAAATTCTCGGAAAATTCTCGGAAAATTCTCGGAAAATTCTCGGAAAATTGTCGGAAAATTCTCGGAAAATTCTCGGAAAATTCTCGGAAAGTTCTCGGAAAATTCTCGGAAAATTCTCGGAAAATTCTCGGAAAAATTCTCGGAAAATTCTCGGAAAAATTCTCGGAAAATCTCGGAAAATTCTCGGAAAATTCTCAGAAAATTCTCGGAAATTCTCGGAAAATTCTCGGAAAATTCTCGGAAAATTCTCGGAAAATTGTCGGAAAATTCTCGGAAAATTCTCGGAAAATTCTCAGAAAATTCTCGGAAAATTCTAGGAAAATTCTCGGAAAATTCTCGGAAAATTCTCGGAAAATTCTCGGAAAATTCTCGGAAAATTCTCGGAAAATTCTCGGAAAATTCTCAGAAAATTCTCGGAAATTCTCGGATAATTCTCTGAAAATTCTCAGAAAATTCTCGGAAAATTCCCGGAAAATTCTCAGAAAATTCTCGGAAAATTCTCGGAAAATTCTCCGAAAATTCTCGGAAAATTCTCGGAAAATTCTCGGAAAATTCTCGGAAAATTCTCGGAAAATTCTCGGAAAATTCTCGGAAAATTCTCGGAAAATTCTCGGAAAGTTCTCGGAAAATTCTCGGAAAATTCTCGGAAAATTCTCGGAAAATTCTCGGAAAATTCTCGGAAAATTCTCGGAAAAATCTCGGAAAATTCTCGGAAAATTCTCAGAAAATTCTAGGAAAATTCTCGGAAAATTCTCGGAAAATTCTCGGAAAATTCTCGGAAAATTGTCGGAAAATTCTCGGAAAATTCTCGGAAAATTCTCAGAAAATTCTCGGAAAATTCTCGGAAAATTCTCGGAAAATTCTCGGAAAATTCTCGGAAAATTCTCGGAAAATTCTCCGAAAATTCTCGGAAAATTCTCGGAAAATTCTCGGAAAATTCTCGGAAAATTCTCGGAAAATTCTCGGAAAATTCTCGGAAAAATCTCGGAAAATTCTCGGAAAATTCTCGGAAAATTCTCGGAAAATTCTCGGAAAATTGACGGAAAATTCTCGGAAAATTCTCGGAACATTCTCGGAAAATTCTCGGAAAATTCTCGGAAAATTCTCGGAAAATTCTCGGAAAATTCTCGGAAAATTCTCGGAAAATTCTCTGAAAATTCTCGGAAAATTCTCGGAAAATTCTCGGAAAATTCTCAGAAAATTCTCGGAAAATTCTCGGAAAATTCTCGGAAAATTCTCGGAAAATTCTCGGAAAATTCTCGGAAAATTCTCGGAAAATTCTCGGAAAATTCTCGGAAAATTCTCGGAAAATTCTCGGAAAATTCTCGGAAAATTCTCGGAAAATTCTCGGAAAATTCTCGGAAAATTCTCAGAAAATTCTCGGAAATTCTCGGATAATTCTCGGAAAATTCTCAGAAAATTCTCGGAAAATTCCCGGAAAATTCCCGGAAAATTGTCGGAAAATTCTCGGAAAATTCTCGGAAAATTCTCAGAAAATTCTCGGAAAATTCCCGGAAAATTCTCGGAAAATTCTCGGAAAATTCTCGGAAAATTCTCGGAAATTTCTCGGAAAATTCTCGGAAAAATCTCGGAAAATTCTCGGAAAATTCTCGGAAAATTCTCAGAAAATTCTCGGAAAATTCTCGGAAAATTCTCGGAAAATTCTCGGAAAATTCTCGGAAATTTCTCGGAAAATTCTCGGAAAATTCTCGGAAAATTCTCGGAAAATTCTCGGAAAATTCTCGGAAAATTCTCGGAAAATTCTCGGAAAATTCCCGGAAAATTCTCGGAAAAGTCTCGGAAAATTCTCGGAAAATTCTCGGAAAATTCTCGGAAAATTCTCGGAAAATTCTCGGAAAATTCTCGGAAAATTCTCGGAAAATTCTCAGAAAATTCTCAGAAAATTCTCGGAGATTTCTCGGAAAATTCTCGGAAAATTCTCGTAAAATTGACGGAAAATTCTCGGAAAATTCTCGGAAAATTCTCGGAAAATTCTCGGAAAATTCTCGGAAAATTCTCGGAAAATTCTCAGAAAATTCTCAGAAAATTCTCGGAAAATTCTCGGAAAATTCTCGGAAAATTCTCAGAAAATTGACGGAAAATTCTCGGAAAATTCTCGGAAAATTCTCGGAAAATTCTCGGAAAATTATCGAAAAATTCTCGGAAAAATGTCCGAAAATTCTCGGAAAATTCTCAGAAAATTGACGGAAAATTCTCGGAAAAATCTCGGAAAATTCTCGGAAAATTCTCGGAAAATTCTCGGAAAATTCTCGGAAAATTCTCGGAAAATTCTCGGAAAAATCTCGGAAAATTCTCGGAAAATTCTCGGAAAATTGACGGAAAATTCTCGGAAAATTCTCGGAAAATTCTCGGAAAATTCTCGGAAAATTCTCGGAAAATTCTCGGAAAATTGACGGAAAATTCTCGGAAAATTCTCGGAAAATTCTCGGAAAATTCTCGGAAAATTCTCGGAATATACTCGGAAAATTGACGGAAAATTCTCGGAAAATTCTCGGAAAATTCTCGGAAAATTCTCGGAAAATTCTCGGAAAATTCTCGGAAAATTCTCGGAAAATTCTCGGAAAATTCTCGGAAAATTCTCGGAAAAATCTCGGAAAATTCTCGGAAAATTCTTGGAAAATTCTCGGAAAATTCTCGGAAAATTCTCGGAAAATTCTCGGAAAATTCTCAGAAAATTCTCGGAAAATTCCCGGAAAATTCTCGGAAAATTCTCGGAAAATTGACGGAAAATTCTCGGAAAATTCTCGGAAAATTCTTGGAAAATTCTCGGAAAATTCTCGGAAAATACTCGGAAAATTGACGGAAAATTCTCGGAAAATTCTCGGAAAATTCTCGGAAAATTCTCGGAAAATTCTCGGAAAATTCTTGGAAAAATCTCGGAAAATTGACGGAAAATTCTCGGAAAATTCTCGGAAAATTCTCAGAAAATTCTCCGAAATTCTCGGATAATTGTCGGAAAATTCTCAGAAAATTCTCGGAAAATTCTCGTAAAATTCTCAGAAAATTCTCGGAAAATGTTCGGAAAATTCTCGGAAAATTCTCGGAAAATTCTCGGAAAATTCTCGGAAAATTCTCGGAAAATTCTCGGAAAATTCTCAGAAAATTCTCGGAAAATTTCCGGAAAATTCTCGGAAAATTCTCGGAAAATTCTCGGAAAATTCTCCGAAAATTCTCGGAAAATTCTCGGAAAATTCTCGGAAAATTCTCGGAAAATTCTCGGAAAATTCTCGGAAAATTCTCGGAAAAATCTCGGAAAATTCTCGGAAAATTCTCGGAAAATTCTCGGAAAAATCTCGGAAAATTGACGGAAAATTCTCGGAAAATTCTCGGAAAATTCTCGGAAAAATCTCGGAAAATTCTCGGAAAATTCTCGGAAAATTCTCGGAAAATTCTCGGAAAATTCTCGGAAAATTCTCTGAAAATTCTCGGAAAATTCTCGGAAAATTCTCAGAAAATTCTCGGAAAATTCTCGGAAAATTCTCGGAAAATTCTCGGAAAATTCTCGGAAAATTCTCGGAAAATTCTCGGAAAATTCTCGGAAAATTCTCGGAAAATTCTCGGAAAATTCTCGGAAAATTCTCGGAAAATTCTCGGAAAATTCTCGGAAAATTCTCGGAAAATTCTCAGAAAATTCTCGGAAATTCTCGGATAATTCTCGGAAAATTCTCAGAAAATTCTCGGAAAATTCCCGGAAAATTCCCGGAAAATTGTCGGAAAATTCTCGGAAAATTCTCGGAAAATTCTCGGAAAATTCTCGGAAAAATCTCGGAAAATTCTCGGAAAATTCTTGGAAAATTCTCGGAAAATTCTCGGAAAATTCTCGGAAAATTCTCGGAAAATTCTCAGAAAATTCTCGGAAAATTCCCGGAAAATTCTCGGAAAATTCTCGGAAAATTGACGGAAAATTCTCGGAAAATTCTCGGAAAATTCTTGGAAAATTCTCGGAAAATTCTCGGAAAATACTCGGAAAATTGACGGAAAATTCTCGGAAAATTCTCGGAAAATTCTCGGAAAATTCTCGGAAAATTCTCGGAAAATTCTTGGAAAAATCTCGGAAAATTGACGGAAAATTCTCGGAAAATTCTCGGAAAATTCTCAGAAAATTCTCCGAAATTCTCGGATAATTGTCGGAAAATTCTCAGAAAATTCTCGGAAAATTCTCGTAAAATTCTCAGAAAATTCTCGGAAAATGTTCGGAAAATTCTCGGAAAATTCTCGGAAAATTCTCGGAAAATTCTCGGAAAATTCTCGGAAAATTCTCGGAAAATTCTCAGAAAATTCTCGGAAAATTTCCGGAAAATTCTCGGAAAATTCTCGGAAAATTCTCGGAAAATTCTCCGAAAATTCTCGGAAAATTCTCGGAAAATTCTCGGAAAATTCTCGGAAAATTCTCGGAAAATTCTCGGAAAATTCTCGGAAAAATCTCGGAAAATTCTCGGAAAATTCTCGGAAAATTCTCGGAAAAATCTCGGAAAATTGACGGAAAATTCTCGGAAAATTCTCGGAAAATTCTCGGAAAAATCTCGGAAAATTCTCGGAAAATTCTCGGAAAATTCTCGGAAAATTCTCGGAAAATTCTCGGAAAATTCTCTGAAAATTCTCGGAAAATTCTCGGAAAATTCTCAGAAAATTCTCGGAAAATTCTCGGAAAATTCTCGGAAAATTCTCGGAAAATTCTCGGAAAATTCTCGGAAAATTCTCGGAAAATTCTCGGAAAATTCTCGGAAAATTCTCGGAAAATTCTCGGAAAATTCTCGGAAAATTCTCGGAAAATTCTCGGAAAATTCTCGGAAAATTCTCAGAAAATTCTCGGAAATTCTCGGATAATTCTCGGAAAATTCTCAGAAAATTCTCGGAAAATTCCCGGAAAATTCCCGGAAAATTGTCGGAAAATTCTCGGAAAATTCTCGGAAAATTCTCAGAAAATTCTCGGAAAATTCCCGGAAAATTCTCGGAAAATTCTCGGAAAATTCTCGGAAAATTCTCGGAAATTTCTCGGAAAATTCTCGGAAAAATCTCGGAAAATTCTCGGAAAATTCTCGGAAAATTCTCAGAAAAATCTCGGAAAATTCTCGGAAAATTCTCGGAAAATTCTCGGAAAATTCTCGGAAATTTCTCGGAAAATTCTCGGAAAATTCTCGGAAAATTCTCGGAAAATTCTCGGAAAATTCTCGGAAAATTCTCGGAAAATTCGGGGAAAATTCCCGGAAAATTCTCGGAAAAGTCTCGGAAAATTCTCGGAAAATTCTCGGAAAATTCTCGGAAAATTCTCGGAAAATTCTCGGAAAATTCTCGGAAAATTCTCGGAAAATTCTCAGAAAATTCTCAGAAAATTCTCGGAAATTTCTCGGAAAATTCTCGGAAAATTCTTGTAAAATTGACGGAAAATTCTCGGAAAATTCTCGGAAAATTCTCGGAAAATTCTCGGAAAATTCTCGGAAAATTCTCGGAAAATTCTCAGAAAATTCTCAGAAAATTCTCGGAAAATTCTCGGAAAATTCTCGGAAAATTCTCAGAAAATTGACGGAAAATTCTCGGAAAATTCTCGGAAAATTCTCGGAAAATTCTCGGAAAATTATCGAAAAATTCTCGGAAAAATGTCCGAAAATTCTCGGAAAATTCTCAGAAAATTGACGGAAAATTCTCGGAAAAATCTCGGAAAATTCTCGGAAAATTCTCGGAAAATTCTCGGAAAATTCTCGGAAAATTCTCGGAAAATTCTCGGAAAAATCTCGGAAAATTCTCGGAAAATTGTCGGAAAATTGACGGAAAATTCTCGGAAAATTCTCGGAAAATTCTCGGAAAATTCTCGGAAAATTCTCGGAAAATTCTCGGAAAATTGACGGAAAATTCTCGGAAAATTCTCGGAAAATTCTCGGAAAATTCTCGGAAAATTCTCGGAATATACTCGGAAAATTGACGGAAAATTCTCGGAAAATTCTCGGAAAATTCTCGGAAAATTCTCGGAAAATTCTCGGAAAATTCTCGGAAAATTCTCGGAAAATTCTCGGAAAATTCTCGGAAAATTCTCGGAAAAATCTCGGAAAATTCTCGGAAAATTCTTGGAAAATTCTCGGAAAATTCTCGGAAAATTCTCGGAAAATTCTCGGAAAATTCTCAGAAAATTCTCGGAAAATTCCCGGAAAATTCTCGGAAAATTCTCGGAAAATTGACGGAAAATTCTCGGAAAATTCTCGGAAAATTCTCGGAAAATTCTCGGAAAATTCTCGGAAAATACTCGGAAAATTGACGGAAAATTCTCGGAAAATTCTCGGAAAATTCTCGGAAAATTCTCGGAAAATTCTCGGAAAATTCTTGGAAAAATCTCGGAAAATTGACGGAAAATTCTCGGAAAATTCTCGGAAAATTCTCAGAAAATTCTCCGAAATTCTCGGATAATTGTCGGAAAATTCTCAGAAAATTCTCGGAAAATTCTCGTAAAATTCTCAGAAAATTCTCGGAAAATGTTCGGAAAATTCTCGGAAAATTCTCGGAAAATTCTCGGAAAATTCTCGGAAAATTCTCGGAAAATTCTCGGAAAATTCTCAGAAAATTCTCGGAAAATTTCCGGAAAATTCTCGGAAAATTCTCGGAAAATTCTCGGAAAATTCTCGGAAAATTCTCGGAAAATTCTCGGAAAATTCTCGGAAAATTCTCGGAAAATTCTCGGAAAATTCTCAGAAAATTCTCGGAAAATTCCCGGAAAATTCTCGGAAAATTCTCGGAAAATTCTCGGAAAATTCTCGGAAAATTCTCAGAAAATTCTCGGAAAATTCCCGGAAAATTCTCGGAAAATTCTCGGAAAATTCTCTGAAAATTCTCGGAAAATTCTCGGAAAATTCTCGGCAAATTGACGGAAAATTCTCGGAAAATTCTCGGAAAATTCTCGGAAAATTCTCGGAAAAATCTCGGAAAATTCTCGGAAAATTCTCGGAAAATTCTCGGAAAATTCTCGGAAAATTCCCGGAAAATTCTCGGAAAATTCTCGGAAAATTCTCGGAAAATTCTCGGAAAATTCTCGGAAAATTCTCGGAAAAATCTCGGAAAATTCTCGGAAAATTCTCGGAAAATTCTCAGAAAATTCTCAGAAAATTCTCGGAAATTTCTCGGAAAATTCTCGGAAAATTCTCGTAAAATTGACGGAAAATTCTCGGAAAATTCTCGGAAAATTCTCGGAAAATTCTCGGAAAATTCTCGGAAAATTCTCGGAAAATTCTCAGAAAATTCTCGGAAAATTCTCGGAAAAATCTCGGAAAATTCTCGGAAAATTCTCGGAAAATTCTCAGAAAATTCTCAGAAAATTCTCGGAAATTTCTCGGAAAATTCTCGGAAAATTCTCGTAAAATTGACGGAAAATTCTCGGAAAATTCTCGGAAAATTCTCGGAAAATTCTCGAAAAATTCTCGGAAAATTCTCGGAAAATTCTCAGAAAATTCTCAGAAAATTCTCGGAAAATTCTCGGAAAATTCTCGGAAAATTCTCAGAAAATTGACGGAAAATTCTCGGAAAATTCTCGGAAAATTCTCGGAAAATTCTCGGAAAATTCTCGAAAAATTCTCGGAAAAATGTCGGAAAATTCTCGGAAAATTCTCAGAAAATTGACGGAAAATTCTCGGAAAAATCTCGGAAAATTCTCGGAAAATTCTCGGAAAATTCTCGGAAAATTCTCGGAAAATTCTCGGAAAATTCTCGGAAAAATCTCGGAAAATTCTCGGAAAATTCTCGGAAAATTCTCGGAAAATTCTCGGAAAATTCCCGGAAAATTCTCGGAAAATTCTCGGAAAATTCTCGGAAAATTCTCGGAAAATTCTCGGAAAATTCTCGGAAAAATCTCGGAAAATTCTCGGAAAATTCTCGGAAAATTCTCAGAAAATTCTCAGAAAATTCTCGGAAATTTCTCGGAAAATTCTCGGAAAATTCTCGTAAAATTGACGGAAAATTCTCGGAAAATTCTCGGAAAATTCTCGGAAAATTCTCGGAAAATTCTCGGAAAATTCTCGGAAAATTCTCAGAAAATTCTCAGAAAATTCTCGGAAAATTCTCGGAAAATTCTCGGAAAATTCTCAGAAAATTGACGGAAAATTCTCGGAAAATTCTCGGAAAATTCTCGGAAAATTCTCGGAAAATTCTCGAAAAATTCTCGGAAAAATGTCGGAAAATTCTCGGAAAATTCTCAGAAAATTGACGGAAAATTCTCGGAAAAATCTCGGAAAATTCTCGGAAAATTCTCGGAAAATTCTCGGAAAATTCTCGGAAAATTCTCGTAAAATTCTCGGAAAAATCTCGGAAAATTCTCGGAAAATTCTCGGAAAATTGACGGAAAATTCTCGGAAAATTCTCGGAAAATTCTCGGAAAATTCTCGGAAAATTCTCGGAAAATTCTCGGAAAATTGACGGAAAATTCTCGGAAAATTCTCGGAAAATTCTCGGAAAATTCTCGGAAAATTCTCGGAAAATTCTCGGAAAATTGACGGAAAATTCTCGGAAAATTCTCGGAAAATTCTCGGAAAATTCTCGGAAAATTCTCGGAAAATTCTCGGAAAAATCTCGGAAAATTGACGGAAAATTCTCGGAAAATTCTCGGAAAATTCTCAGAAAATTCTCGGAAATTCTCGGATAATTGTCGGAAAATTCTCAGAAAATTCTCGGAAAATTCTCGTAAAATTCTCAGAAAATTCTCGGAAAATTCTCAGAAAATTCTCGGAAAATTCCCGGAAAATTCTCGGAAAATTCTCGGAAAATTCTCGGAAAATTCTCGGAAAATTCTCAGAAAATTCTCGGAAAATTCCCGGAAAATTCTCGGAAAATTCTCGGAAAATTCTCTGAAAATTCTCGGAAAATTCTCGGAAAATTCTCGGCAAATTGACGGAAAATTCTCGGAAAATTCTCGGAAAATTCTCGGAAAATTCTCGGAAAATTCTCGGAAAATTCTCGGAAAATTCTCGGAAAATTCTCGGAAAATTCTCGGAAAATTCCCGGAAAATTCTCGGAAAATTCTCGGAAAATTCTCGGAAAATTCTCGGAAAATTCTCGGAAAATTCTCGGAAAAATCTCGGAAAATTCTCGGAAAATTCTCGGAAAATTCTCAGAAAATTCTCAGAAAATTCTCGGAAATTTCTCGGAAAATTCTCGGAAAATTCTCGTAAAATTGACGGAAAATTCTCGGAAAATTCTCGGAAAATTCTCGGAAAATTCTGGGAAAATTCTCGGAAAATTCTCGGAAAATTCTCAGAAAATTCTCAGAAAATTCTCGGAAAATTCTCGGAAAATTCTCGGAAAATTCTCAGAAAATTGACGGAAAATTCTCGGAAAATTCTCGGAAAATTCTCGGAAAATTCTCGGAAAATTCTCGAAAAATTCTCGGAAAAATGTCGGAAAATTCTCGGAAAATTCTCAGAAAATTGACGGAAAATTCTCGGAAAAATCTCGGAAAATTCTCGGAAAATTCTCGGAAAATTCTCGGAAAATTCTCGGAAAATTCTCGGAAAATTCTCGGAAAAATCTCGGAAAATTCTCGGAAAATTCTCGGAAAATTCTCGGAAAATTCTCGGAAAATTCCCGGAAAATTCTCGGAAAATTCTCGGAAAATTCTCGGAAAATTCTCGGAAAATTCTCGGAAAATTCTCGGAAAAATCTCGGAAAATTCTCGGAAAATTCTCGGAAAATTCTCAGAAAATTCTCAGAAAATTCTCGGAAATTTCTCGGAAAATTCTCGGAAAATTCTCGTAAAATTGACGGAAAATTCTCGGAAAATTCTCGGAAAATTCTCGGAAAATTCTCGGAAAATTCTCGGAAAATTCTCGGAAAATTCTCAGAAAATTCTCAGAAAATTCTCGGAAAATTCTCGGAAAATTCTCGGAAAATTCTCAGAAAATTGACGGAAAATTCTCGGAAAATTCTCGGAAAATTCTCGGAAAATTCTCGGAAAATTCTCGAAAAATTCTCGGAAAAATGTCGGAAAATTCTCGGAAAATTCTCAGAAAATTGACGGAAAATTCTCGGAAAAATCTCGGAAAATTCTCGGAAAATTCTCGGAAAATTCTCGGAAAATTCTCGGAAAATTCTCGGAAAATTCTCAGAAAAATCTCGGAAAATTCTCGGAAAATTCTCGGAAAATTGACGGAAAATTCTCGGAAAATTCTCGGAAAATTCTCGGAAAATTCTCGGAAAATTCTCGGAAAATTGTCGGAAAATTGACGGAAAATTCTCGGAAAATTCTCGGAAAATTCTCGGAAAATTCTCGGAAAATTCTCGGAAAATTCTCGGAAAATTGACGGAAAATTCTCGGAAAATTCTCGGAAAATTCTCGGAAAATTCTCGGAAAATTCTCGGAAAATTCTCGGAAAAATCTCGGAAAATTGACGGAAAATTCTCGGAAAATTCTCGGAAAATTCTCAGAAAATTCTCGGAAATTCTCGGATAATTGTCGGAAAATTCTCAGAAAATTCTCGGAAAATTCTCGTAAAATTCTCAGAAAATTCTCGGAAAATTCTCGGAAAATTCTCGGAAAATTCTCGGAAAATTCTCGGAAAATTCTCGGAAAATTCTCGGAAAATTCTCGGAAAATTCTCAGAAAATTCTCGGAAAATTTCCGGAAAATTCTCGGAAAATTCTCGGAAAATTCTCGGAAAATTCTCGGAAAATTCTCGGAAAATTCTCGGAAAATTCTCGGAAAATTCTCGGAAAATTCTCGGAAAATTCTCGGAAAATTCTCGGAAAATTCTCGGAAAATTCTCGGAAAATTCTCTGAAAATTCTCGGAAAATTCCCGGAAAATTCTCGGAAAATTCTCGGAAAATTCTCTGAAAATTCTCGGAAAATTCTCGGAAAATTCTCGGCAAATTGACGGAAAATTCTCGGAAAATTCTCGGAAAATTCTCGGAAAATTCTCGGAAAATTCTCGGAAAATTCTCGGAAAATTCTCGGAAAATTCTCGGAAAATTCTCGGAAAATTCCCGGAAAATTCTCGGAAAATTCTCGGAAAATTCTCGGAAAATTCTCGGAAAATTCTCGGAAAATTCTCGGAAAAATCTCGGAAAATTCTCGGAAAATTCTCGGAAAATTCTCAGAAAATTCTCAGAAAATTCTCGGAAATTTCTCGGAAAATTCTCGGAAAATTCTCGTAAAATTGACGGAAAATTCTCGGAAAATTCTCGGAAAATTCTCGGAAAATTCTCGGAAAATTCTCGGAAAATTCTCGGAAAATTCTCAGAAAATTCTCAGAAAATTCTCGGAAAATTCTCGGAAAATTCTCGGAAAATTCTCAGAAAATTGACGGAAAATTCTCGGAAAATTCTCGGAAAATTCTCGGAAAATTCTCGGAAAATTCTCGAAAAATTCTCGGAAAAATGTCGGCAAATTCTCGGAAAATTCTCAGAAAATTGACGGAAAATTCTCGGAAAAATCTCGGAAAATTCTCGGAAAATTCTCGGAAAATTCCCGGAAAATTCTCGGAAAATTCTCGGAAAATTCTCGGAAAAATCTCGGAAAATTCTCGGAAAATTCTCGGAAAATTGACGGAAAATTCTCGGAAAATTCTCGGAAAATTCTCGGAAAATTCTCGGAAAATTCTCGGAAAATTCTCGGAAAATTGACGGAAAATTCTCGGAAAATTCTCGGAAAATTCTCGGAAAATTCTCGGAAAATTCTCGGAAAATTCTCGGAAAATTGACGGAAAATTCTCGGAAAATTCTCGGAAAATTCTCGGAAAATTCTCGGAAAATTCTCGGAAAATTCTCGGAAAAATCTCGGAAAATTGACGGAAAATTCTCGGAAAATTCTCGGAAAATTCTCAGAAAATTCTCGGAAATTCTCGGATAATTGTCGGAAAATTCTCAGAAAATTCTCGGAAAATTCTCGTAAAATTCTCAGAAAATTCTTGGAAAATTCTCGGAAAATTCTCGGAAAATTCTCGGAAAATTCTCGGAAAATTCTCGGAAAATTCTCGGAAAATTCTCGGAAAATTCTCAGAAAATTCTCGGAAAATTTCCGGAAAATTCTCGGAAAATTCTCGGAAAATTCTCGGAAAATTCTCGGAAAATTCTCCGAAAATTCTCGGAAAATTCTCGGAAAATTCTCGGAAAATTCTCGGAAAATTCTCGGAAAATTCTCAGAAAATTCTCGGAAAATTCCCGGAAAATTCTCGGAAAATTCTCGGAAAATTCTCGGAAAATTCTCGGAAAATTCTCAGAAAATTCTCGGAAAATTCCCGGAAAATTCTCGGAAAATTCTCGGAAAATTCTCTGAAAATTCTCGGAAAATTCTCGGAAAATTCTCGGCAAATTGACGGAAAATTCTCGGAAAATTCTCGGAAAATTCTCGGAAAATTCTCGTAAAATTCTCGGAAAATTCTCGGAAAATTCTCGGAAAATTCTCGGAAAATTCTCGGAAAATTCCCGGAAAATTCTTGGAAAATTCTCGGAAAATTCTCGGAAAATTCTCGGAAAATTCTCGGAAAATTCTCGGAAAAATCTCGGAAAATTCTCGGAAAATTCTCGGAAAATTCTCAGAAAATTCTCAGAAAATTCTCGGAAATTTCTCGGAAAATTCTCGGAAAATTCTCGTAAAATTGACGGAAAATTCTCGGAAAATTCTCGAAAAATTCTCGGAAAATTCTCGGAAAATTCTCGGAAAATTCTCGGAAAATTCTCAGAAAATTCTCAGAAAATTCTCGGAAAATTCTCGGAAAATTCTCGGAAAATTCTCAGAAAATTGACGGAAAATTCTCGGAAAATTCTCGGAAAATTCTCGGAAAATTCTCGGAAAATTCTCGAAAAATTCTCGGAAAAATGTCGGAAAATTCTCGGAAAATTCTCAGAAAATTGACGGAAAATTCTCGGAAAAATCTCGGAAGAATCTCGGAAAATTCTCGGAAAATTCTCGGAAAATTCTCGGAAAATTCTCGGAAAATTCTCGGAAAAATCTCGGAAAATTCTCGGAAAATTCTCGGAAAATTGACGGAAAATTCTCGGAAAATTCTCGGAAAATTCTCGGAAAATTCTCGGAAAATTCTCGGAAAATTCTCGGAAAATTGACGGAAAATTCTCGGAAAATTCTCGGAAAATTCTCGGAAAATTCTCGGAAAATTCTCGGAAAATTGACGGAAAATTCTCGGAAAATTCTCGCAAAATTCTCGGAAAATTCTCGGAAAATTCTCGGAAAATTCTCGGAAAAATCTCGGAAAATTGACGGAAAATTCTCGGAAAATTCTCGGAAAATTCTCGGAAAATTCTCGGAAAATTCTCGGAAAATTCTCGGAAAATTCTCGGAAAATTCTCGGAAAATTCTCGGAAAAATCTCGGAAAATTCTCGGAAAATTCTTGGAAAATTCTCGGAAAATTCTCGGAAAATTCTCGGAAAATTCTCGGAAAATTCTCAGAAAATTCTCGGAAAATTCCCGGAAAATTCTCGGAAAATTCTCGGAAAATTCTCGGAAAATTCTCGGAAAATTCTCAGAAAATTCTCGGTAAATTCTCGGAAAAATCTCGGAAAATTCTCGGAAAATTCTCGGAAAATTGACGGAAAATTCTCGGAAAATTCTCGGAAAATTCTCGGAAAATTCTCGGAAAATTCTCGGAAAATTCCCGGAAAATTGACGGAAAATTCTCGGAAAATTCTCGGAAAATTCTCGGAAAATTGACGGAAAATTCTCGGAAAATTGACGGAAAATTCTCGGAAAATTCTCGGAAAATTCTCGGAAAATTCTCGGAAAATTCTCGGAAAATTCTCGTAAAATTGACGGAAAATTCTCGGAAAATTCTCGGAAAATTCTCGGAAAATTCTCGGAAAATTCTCGGAAAATTCTCGGAAAATTCTCAGAAAATTCTCAGAAAATTCTCGGAAAATTCTCGGAAAATTCTCGGAAAATTCTCAGAAAATTGACGGAAAATTCTCGGAAAATTCTCGGAAAATTCTCGGAAAATTCTCGGAAAATTCTCGAAAAATTCTCGGAAAAATGTCGGAAAATTCTCGGAAAATTCTCAGAAAATTGACGGAAAATTCTCGGAAAATTCTCGGAAAATTCTCGGAAAATTCTCAGAAAATTCTCGGAAAATTCTGGGAAAATTCTCGGAAAATTCTCGGAAAATTCTCGGAAAATTCTGGGAAAATTCTCGGAAAATTCTCGGGAAAATTCTCGGAAAATTCTCGGAAAATTCTCGGAAAATTCTCGGAAAATTCTCGGAAAATTCTCGGAAAATTCTCGGAAAATTCCCGGAAAATTCTCGGAAAATTCTCGGAAAATTCTCGGAAAATTCTCGGAAAATTCTCGGAAAATTCTCGGAAAATTCTCGGAAAATTCTCGGAAAAATCTCGGAAAATTCTCGGAAAATTCTCAGAAAATTCTCAGAAAATTCTCGGAAAATTCTCGGAAAATTCTCGGAAAATTCTCGTAAAATTGACGGAAAATTCTCGGAAAATTCTCGGAAAATTCTCGGAAAATTCTCGGAAAATTCTCTGAAAATTCTCAGAAAATTCTCAGAAAATTCTCGGAAAATTCTCGTAAAATTCTCGGAAAATTCTCAGAAAATTGACAGAAAATTCTCGGAAAATTCTCGGAAAATTCTCGGAAAATTCTCGGAAAATTCTCGAAAAATTCTCGGAAAAATGTCGGAAAATTCTCGGAAAATTCTCAGAAAATTGACGGAAAATTCTCGGAAAAATCTCGGAAAATTCTCGGAAAATTCTCGGAAAATTCTCGGAAAATTCTCGGAAAATTCTCGGAAAATTCTCAGAAAATTGACGGAAAATTCTCGGAAAATTCTCGGAAAATTCTCGGAAAATTCTCGGAAAATTCTCGAAAAATTCTCGGAAAAATGTCGGAAAATTCTCGGAAAATTCTCAGAAAATTGACGGAAAATTCTCGGAAAAATCTCGGAAAATTCTCGGAAAATTCTCGGAAAATTCTCGGAAAATTCTCGGAAAATTCTCGGAAAATTCTCGGAAAAATCTCGGAAAATTCTCGGAAAATTCTCGGAAAATTGACGGAAAATTCTCGGAAAATTCTCGGAAAATTCTCGGAAAATTCTCGGAAAATTCTCGGAAAAATCTCGGAAAATTGACGGAAAATTCTCGGAAAATTCTCGGAAAATTCTCGGAAAATTCACGGAAAATTCTCGGAAAATTCTCGGAAAATTCTCGGAAAATTCTCGGAAAATTCTCGGAAAAATCTCGGAAAATTCTCGGAAAATTCTCGGAAAATTCTCGGAAAATTCTCGGAAAATTCTCGGAAAATTCTCGGAAAATTCTCAGAAAATTCTCGGAAAATTCCCGGAAAATTCTCGGAAAATTCTCGGAAAATTCTCGGAAAATTCTCGGAAAATTCTCGGAAAATTCTCGGAAAATTCTCGGAAAAATCTCGGAAAATTCTCGGAAAATTCTCGGAAAATTGACGGAAAATTCTCGGAAAATTCTCGGAAAATTCTCGGAAAATTCTCGGAAAATTCTCGGAAAATTCTCGGAAAATTGACGGAAAATTCTCGGAAAATTCTCGGAAAATTCTCGGAAAATTGACGGAAAATTCTCGGAAAATTGACGGAAAATTCTCGGAAAATTCTCGGAAAATTCTCGGAAAATTCTCGGAAAATTCTCGGAAAATTCTCGTAAAATTGACGGAAAATTCTCGGAAAATTCTCGGAAAATTCTCGGAAAATTCTCGGAAAATTCTCGGAAAATTCTCGGAAAATTCTCAGAAAATTCTCAGAAAATTCTCGGAAAATTCTCGGAAAATTCTCGGAAAATTCTCAGAAAATTGACGGAAAATTCTCGGAAAATTCTCGGAAAATTCTCGGAAAATTCTCGGAAAATTCTCGAAAAATTCTCGGAAAAATGTCGGAAAATTCTCGGAAAATTCTCAGAAAATTGACGGAAAATTCTCGGAAAATTCTCGGAAAATTCTCGGAAAATTCTCAGAAAATTCTCGGAAAATTCTGGGAAAATTCTCGGAAAATTCTCGGAAAATTCTCGGAAAATTCTCGGAAAATTCTCGGAAAATTCTCGGGAAAATTCTCGGAAAATTCTCGGAAAATTCTCGGAAAATTCTCGGAAAATTCTCGGAAAATTCTCGGAAAATTCCCGGAAAATTCTCGGAAAATTCTCGGAAAATTCTCGGAAAATTCTCGGAAAATTCTCGGAAAATTCTCGGAAAATTCTCGGAAAAATCTCGGAAAATTCTCGGAAAATTCTCAGAAAATTCTCAGAAAATTCTCGGAAAATTCTCGGAAAATTCTCGGAAAATTCTCGTAAAATTGACGGAAAATTCTCGGAAAATTCTCGGAAAATTCTCGGAAAATTCTCGGAAAATTCTCGGAAAATTCTCTGAAAATTCTCAGAAAATTCTCAGAAAATTCTCGGAAAATTCTCGTAAAATTCTCGGAAAATTCTCAGAAAATTGACGGAAAATTCTCGGAAAATTCTCGGAAAATTATCGGAAAATTCTCGGAAAATTCTCGAAAAATTCTCGGAAAAATGTCGGAAAATTCTCGGAAAATTCTCAGAAAATTGACGGAAAATTCTCGGAAAAATCTCGGAAAATTCTCGGAAAATTCTCGGAAAATTCTCGGAAAATTCTCGGAAAATTCTCGGAAAATTCTCAGAAAATTGACGGAAAATTCTCGGAAAATTCTCGGAAAATTCTCGGAAAATTCTCGGAAAATTCTCGAAAAATTCTCGGAAAAATGTCGGAAAATTCTCGGAAAATTCTCAGAAAATTGACGGAAAATTCTCGGAAAAATCTCGGAAAATTCTCGGAAAATTCTCGGAAAATTCTCGGAAAATTCTCGGAAAATTCTCGGAAAATTCTCGGAAAAATCTCGGAAAATTCTCGGAAAATTCTCGGAAAATTGACGGAAAATTCTCGGAAAATTCTCGGAAAATTCTCGGAAAATTCTCGGAAAATTCTCGGAAAAATCTCGGAAAATTGACGGAAAATTCTCGGAAAATTCTCGGAAAATTCTCGGAAAATTCACGGAAAATTCTCGGAAAATTCTCGGAAAATTCTCGGAAAATTCTCGGAAAATTCTCGGAAAAATCTCGGAAAATTCTCGGAAAATTCTTGGAAAATTCTCGGAAAATTCTCGGAAAATTCTCGGAAAATTCTCGGAAAATTCTCAGAAAATTCTCGGAAAATTCCCGGAAAATTCTCGGAAAATTCTCGGAAAATTCTCGGAAAATTCTCGGAAAATTCTCAGAAAATTCTCGGAAAATTCTCGGAAAAATCTCGGAAAATTCTCGGAAAATTCTCGGAAAATTGACGGAAAATTCTCGGAAAATTCTCGGAAAATTCTCGGAAAATTCTCGGAAAATTCTCGGAAAATTCTCGGAAAATTGACGGAAAATTCTCGGAAAATTCTCGGAAAATTCTCGGAAAATTGACGGAAAATTCTCGGAAAATTGACGGAAAATTCTCGGAAAATTCTCGGAAAATTCTCGGAAAATTCTCGGAAAATTCTCGGAAAATTCTCGTAAAATTGACGGAAAATTCTCGGAAAATTCTCGGAAAATTCTCAGGAAAATTCTCGGAAAATTCTCGGAAAATTCTCGGAAAATTCTCAGAAAATTCTCAGAAAATTCTCGGAAAATTCTCGGAAAATTCTCGGAAAATTCTCAGAAAATTGACGGAAAATTCTCGGAAAATTCTCGGAAAATTCTCGGAAAATTCTCGGAAAATTCTCGAAAAATTCTCGGAAAAATGTCGGAAAATTCTCGGAAAATTCTCGGGAAAATTGACGGAAAATTCTCGGAAAATTCTCGGAAAATTCTCGGAAAATTCTCAGAAAATTCTCGGAAAATTCTGGGAAAATTCTCGGAAAATTCTCGGAAAATTCTCGGAAAATTCTCGGAAAATTCTCGGAAAATTCTCGGAAAATTCTCGGAAAATTCTCCGAAAAATCTCGGAAAATTCTCGGAAAATTCTCAGAAAAGTCTCAGAAAATTCTCGGAAAATTCTCGGAAAATTCTCGGAAAATTCTCGTAAAATTGACGGAAAATTCTCGGAAAATTCTCGGAAAATTCTCGGAAAATTCTCGGAAAATTCTCGGAAAATTCTCTGAAAATTCACAGAAAATTCTCAGAAAATTCTCGGAAAATTCTCGTAAAATTCTCGGAAAATTCTCAGAAAATTGACGGAAAATTCTCGGAAAATTCTCGGAAAATTCTCGGAAAATTCTCGGAAAATTCTCGAAAAATTCTCGGAAAAATGTCGGAAAATTCTCGGAAAATTCTCAGAAAATTGACGGAAAATTCTCGGAAAAATCTCGGAAAATTCTCGGAAAATTCTCGGAAAATTCTCGGAAAATTCTCGGAAAATTCTCCGAAAATTCTCGGAAAAATCTCGGAAAATTCTCGGAAAATTCTCGGAAAATTGACGGAAAATTCTCGGAAAATTCTCGGAAAATTCTCGGAAAATTCTCGGAAAATTCTCGGAAAATTCTCGGAAAATTGACGGAAAATTCTCGGAAAATTCTCGGAAAATTCTCGGAAAATTCTCGGAAAAATCTCGGAAAATTCTGGGAAAATTCTCAGAAAATTCTCGGAAAATTCTCGGAAAATTCTGGGAAAATTCTCGGAAAATTCTCGGAAAATTCTGGGAAAATTCTCGGAAAATTCTCAGAAAATTCTCGGAAAATTCCCGGAAAATTCTCGGAAAATTCTCGGAAAAATCTCGGAAAATTCTCGAAAAATTCTCGGAAAATTCTCGGAAAATTCTCGGAAAATTGACGGAAAATTCTCGGAAAATTCTCGGAAAATTCTCGGAAAATTCTCTGAAAATTCTCAGAAAATTCTCAGAAAATTCTCGGAAAATTCTCGTAAAATTCTCGGAAAATTCTCAGAAAATTGACGGAAAATTCTCGGAAAATTCTCGGAAAATTCTCGGAAAATTCTCGGAAAATTCTCGAAAAATTCTCGGAAAAATGTCGGAAAATTCTCGGAAAATTCTCAGAAAATTGACGGAAAATTCTCGGAAAAATCTCGGAAAATTCTCGGAAAATTCTCGGAAAATTCTCGGAAAATTCTCGGAAAATTCTCGGAAAATTCTCAGAAAATTGACGGAAAATTCTCGGAAAATTCTCGGAAAATTCTCGGAAAATTCTCGGAAAATTCTCGAAAAATTCTCGGAAAAATGTCGGAAAATTCTCGGAAAATTCTCAGAAAATTGACGGAAAATTCTCGGAAAAATCTCGGAAAATTCTCGGAAAATTCTCGGAAAATTCTCGGAAAATTCTCGGAAAATTCTCGGAAAATTCTCGGAAAAATCTCGGAAAATTCTCGGAAAATTCTCGGAAAATTGACGGAAAATTCTCGGAAAATTCTCGGAAAATTCTCGGAAAATTCTCGGAAAATTCTCGGAAAAATCTCGGAAAATTGACGGAAAATTCTCGGAAAATTCTCGGAAAATTCTCGGAAAATTCACGGAAAATTCTCGGAAAATTCTCGGAAAATTCTCGGAAAATTCTCGGAAAATTCTCGGAAAAATCTCGGAAAATTCTCGGAAAATTCTTGGAAAATTCTCGGAAAATTCTCGGAAAATTCTCGGAAAATTCTCGGAAAATTCTCAGAAAATTCTCGGAAATTTCCCGGAAAATTCTCGGAAAATTCTCGGAAAATTCTCGGAAAATTCTCGGAAAATTCTCAGAAAATTCTCGGAAAATTCTCGGAAAAATCTCGGAAAATTCTCGGAAAATTCTCGGAAAATTGACGGAAAATTCTCGGAAAATTCTCGGAAAATTCTCGGAAAATTCTCGGAAAATTCTCGGAAAATTCTCGGAAAATTGACGGAAAATTCTCGGAAAATTCTCGGAAAATTCTCGGAAAATTGACGGAAAATTCTCGGAAAATTGACGGAAAATTCTCGGAAAATTCTCGGAAAATTCTCGGAAAATTCTCGGAAAATTCTCGGAAAATTCTCGGAAAATTCTCGGAAAATTCTCGGAAAATTCTCGGAAAAATCTCGGAAAATTCTCGGAAAATTCTCGGAAAATTGACGGAAAATTCTCGGAAAATTCTCGGAAAATTCTCGGAAAATTCTCGGAAAATTCTCGGAAAATTCTCGGAAAATTGACGGAAAATTCTCGGAAAATTCTCGGAAAATTCTCGGAAAATTCTCGGAAAAATCTCGGAAAATTCTGGGAAAATTCTCAGAAAATTCTCGGAAAATTCTCGGAAAATTCTCGGAAAATTCTCGGAAAATTCTCGAAAAATTCTCGGAAAATTCTCGGAAAATTCTCGGAAAATTGACGGAAAATTCTCGGAAAATTCTCGGAAAATTCTCGGAAAATTCTCAGAAAATTCTCGGAAAATTCTGGGAAAATTCTCGGAAAATTCTCGGAAAATTCTCGGAAAATTCTCGGAAAATTCTCGGAAAATTCTCGGGAAAATTCTCGGAAAATTCTCGGAAAATTCTCGGAAAATTCTCGGAAAATTCTCGGAAAATTCTCGGAAAATTCCCGGAAAATTCTCGGAAAATTCTCGGAAAATTTTCGGAAAATTCTCGGAAAATTCTCGGAAAATTCTCGGAAAATTCTCGGAAAATTCTCGGAAAATTCTCGGAAAATTCTCGGAAAATTCTCGGAAAATTCTCGGAAAATTGACGGAAAATTCTCGGAAAATTCTCGGAAAATTCTCGGAAAATTCTCGGAAAAATGTCGGAAAATTCTCGGGAAAATCTCGGAAAATTGACGGAAAATTCTCGGAAAATTCTCGGAAAATTCTCGGAAAATTCTCGGAAATTTCTCGGAAAATTCTCGGAAAATTCTCGGAAAATTCTCGGAAAATTCTCGGAAAATTCTCAGAAAATTCTCGGAAACTTCTCGGAAAATTCTCTGAAAATTCTCGGAAAATTCTCAGAAAATTCTCGGAAAATTCCCGGAAAATTCTCGGAAAATTCTCGGAAAATTCTCGGAAAATTCTCGGAAAATTCTGAGAAAATTCTCGGAAAATTCCCGGAAAATTCTCGGAAAATTCTCGGAAAATTCTCGGAAAATTCTCGGAAAATTCTCGGAAAATTCTCGGAAAATTCTCGGAAAATTCTCGGAGGTTTGAGGTTTGAGGTTTGATTTTGCGGGTACTAGACGCCTTTCGGCCCCGGGGGGCCACCTGGTCGGGCCAGGTGATATCCTCCCCACCGGGTCCTAGTGGGGGGCCCTCCAAGACGCACCTCCTGCCTGGTGGCGGAGTCCCCCGGGTTCACAGAGCTCGGAGCCCCGTCCTTCCCCGGCGTCCCCGTTTCGCCACTCCCCGGTCAGTGCATCAATTCGCAGCCGTGGCCGCGGGCGCTTACCCACTGCGTCGCCCCCCTAATGCGTGGTCGCCCGGGGTACCGGCGCCGCCGGGCCCGTGCTACTGGCTTGTCGCCAGTGGGACCCCCTTGGGCTGGCGCGGTGGCTGCCTAGCCTAGGGGTTGGGGCGTGGCGCTGTGCGCCACTACTGCCTTGGCGGGTGCAGTGTCCCGTCTGTGTGTGCGCGGCGCTCGCGGCCGGTTCGGGGGGGTTCGGGCCGGTTCCTGGTGTTGTGTTTCCCCTTCTTCCCCCTTCCCGCCCCGCGTATCCCGCGTTGCGTGTGGCGGGCCGTCCCGTCCGGGTGTCCCTTACCCTCGCTCGCTGGTACGCCATTCCAGGTGGTCTGTGCGTTCCGCGCGCTCGGTCCGGTTGCCCTTCTGGTGGTCCCCGCGTGTCCTTTTCGTGTGTTTGCGCTCGCGCTCTCGCGGTGTCCGCTCCCCGCTGGGTGGTGTGGCGCGCGCATCTCGCGTGGTCCCGGCACTGGGCGCTGGTAGGGCCGGTCCATGTGGTCCGTGCCCCTCCGCGTGTCCTGCCCCGGTCCCGTGCTCCGTCTGGCGTGCTTGGGGGGGGGCGGTCCGGTCCCGGTTCCCCCCTACTTGGCTTGGGGTTGCGGGGGCGGCGGCTGGGCGTCCCCGGGGGGGTGCCCTCGTCCGCGGGAGTCTCTTACGCCACTGAGGGGTGTCGTCGGCTATGAATCCTGCCCTGAGGGTGGGGCTGTGCGCCGTCCACGCGCAGTCCACGCGCACGGGGTCGGGACTGGGGAGGGGGCTGGGTGGGGTGCGTTGGATCGCCGACTGACGTGCAATGGGGTAAGAGGCGGGCAGTAGCATCACCGGGTCGCCGACTGACTGTAGGGCGGGGGGTCGCTCTGCCTCTTTCCGTCCCTCTGCCTTCCCTGGGCAGGCAACAAAGCGGGCGTCACTGGCGTTGCGCTGTCCATGGGGGGCGTGGCCCCCCATACCACTCCGGTTCGTGTTCACCCAGCCTCTCCGGGTACGATCTGTGCGGCGTCCCGGTGCGCAGGCGTGGGCCCGTTTGTTCTTCGCGGCCCCCTTGTGGGCCGGCGGCCGGAGCGGGGGGGCGGGTCACACTCCGGCCCCCCTCTCGGGTGGGGGGGGTCCATTCCCCTTGCCTTGGGGGGGGTGTCGCGCTGCGGCCTCCCCGCTCTCGTTCCGGGCGGCGGCCTGTGGTACCCCTTTCTGGCCCTCCCCTCCGGCGCCCGCGTGCGGTCGGGGCTGACGTGCCGCCCCGGGGCGGGGGGGGTGAGGGGCGGCCCGTGGACCGCTTCCCTGGGGGCCCCGGCTGACCTGCAAACCCCCCCTCTTTCCCCTCGGAGTGGGCTGTGGTCACGGGAGGGTCATGTGGGGCGCGGCCTCCTTCGTGTTCCGTTGTGCGCGTTGCTCCGGCACGCCGGTGTGGGTTCGTGGGGGCAGGTCCAGCCGCCGCTGCCCTTACCGTGTCGCCGTTCCTCCTGTGGGTGGGGGCGCCCCCCCGGCCCTGGGGGGGCGGAGGGCCGCGCCTGCGGCTCCCCAGCTGGGGTGGGTGCGGGGGGGGGGGGGGGGGGGGCCACCCCGCCCGCTCTCGGGCCTGTGTGGGAGGGGGGGGGGGGGGGGGGAGTGGGGGGGGTCCTTCGGTTCCCTGGCGATGCCCCCTGTCGGCCAAAAAGGGGGGGGGGGGGGAGGGCGGCTTGGCGGTCCCAGCCCCGGGGGCCAGCCATCGGCCAGGGGGGTCGCGCCCTTCCCCCGCCCCCCTCTACCGAGTGCCGGATCCTCACGCAGTCCCTCCCTGGGGCCCCTCATCTCCCGGCCGTTGCCGCGCTGCGCTGGCCGGCCGGGGGTGGCCGTGAGGGTCAGCGGTCAGTGGTTAGCGGGTTGCGGGGCCGCTTTCCCTGGGTAGGCAACAAAGCGGGCGTCCCTTGGCGTCGTGCTGTCCATGGGGGGCGTGGCCACCCATACCATTCCGGTTCGCGCCCACCCGGCTATTCTGGGCACGATCTGCGCGGCGTCCCGGTGCGCAGGCGCGGGCCCACTTGCTCTTCGCGGCCCCCATTGGAGCCGGCGGCTGGGGCGTCGGGGCGGGTCACACTCCGGCTCCCCTCTCGGGCGGGGGGGTCCGTCCCTTCAGCCTCGGGGGGTGGGGGCCGGGGCCCCTGCGGCCGGCGGGCCGGCGGGGGGGCGGGGGGGGGGGGGGGTGTCGCGCCGCGGCCTCCCTGCTCTCGTTCCAGGCGGCGGCCTGTGGTACTCCTTCCCGGCTCTCTCCGCGTCGCCGGTGCTCTCCCTTCCGGCGCGCGCTTGCGGTCGGGGCTGAAGTGCCGCCCCGTGGTGGGGGGGGTGAGGGGCGGCCCGTGGACCGCCCCCCTGGGGGCCTCATCTGACTTGACACCCTCCCTCCGTCACCTCGGAGCGGGCTGTGGTTACGGGAGGGTCATGTGGGGCGCGGCCTCCTTCCTGCTCCGTCGTGCGCGTTGGGGGGGGGCGGGGGCGGCATGGCGGCCCTGGTCCCGGGGGCCAGCCCCTACCGAGAGCTGGATGCCCGCGCAGGCCCTCGCCGGGGCCCTCACCTCCCCGGCCGTTGCCGCGCGGCGCCGGCCGGCCGGGGATGGCTGATGTATAGCGGTCAGTGGTTAGCAGGTTGCGGGGCAGCCGGTTCCTCCCCGCGCTTGGCGCCCCCGCACTCCCTCCCGCGGGTGGCGGCGCGTCCCCGCACGTCGTGCCGTACCGTGGGGGGGGCGTGGGTCAGGGGGCCCATCCCCCCCTCCCGTGCCCGCCGTCTGGGCCTTCACTTGCGCCGCCGCTTGTGTGGGGGCTGGGGCTGCGGCGGTGGCGGGTTGTGCCGGCGGTAGCGCCAGTGGGCGAGGGCGCTACGCAAAGCCCGGGGGAGCCAGTTGTTGGCGTCCGCATCCGTGATGCGGAGCACCGCTCCCCCCTCCAGGAAGGCCGGCCACGTCGGTTCCCTGTCGGGCCACGCCGCCCGGATCACCGACCTGAGGACCCTCTCGTGGTCCTCTGGTGCCGCCCACCCCCCCGGGGGTGCCTCTCGGTGTCCTCCGTCCCTCCGGAGGAGCACGGCATCGAAGGGCCGGTTCCGCGACCTCCTGGAGGTCCCCTGGTTGGCCCAGCACAACCACCCGTACACTTCCCCCACCAGGGGGAGAGTCTCCCCCCCCAGCGGGTCCGGGACTGCGCCCCAGTCCACGTTCCACGGCCGGCTCTCCTCCGCCCCCTGTGCCGGCCCCCCTCGCTGCTCCTGCACCTGCGGCGCCGATGCCACGCCCCGTCCCCCCTCCGCCGAGGCCACCCGCGCCGGCTCCGCCCTCGGCGCGGGGGGGGCTTGCTGGTGCTGGTGTCGTGGGGGTTGGGGGGGGATGAGTTCGCCGGCGTCGGGGTCGATGTTGTAGAGGTGGTGGTGGTGGTGGTGGTGGTGGTGGTAGGTGTGGTGTGCCGGCATCTGTTGGATGCCGGGGGGGATGCACCTCACCGGCTGCACTTCCGGCTGCGGGGGTGCCCCGCCCTCTGCCCCCCTCCCCTCGCCCCGCCCTCCCCCCTGGGCTCTCGTGCCCCGTCCCTCCTGTCCCTTGGGGCCCTTGCCCTTGCCCTTGCCCTTGCCCTTGGGCCCCTTTCCGGTCCCGTACCCATGTCGCAGGTCCCGCCTCTCGTCCCCCACACCCCGGCCCGCTCGCTCTCCCATCCCCCCTTGTCCAGCCCCCTGCGCCTGGGTACCCTGCCCGCGCCCCTGAACACCCTTCCCGTGCCCTGGCCCCTCCCCGACCCCCTGCCCGGGTCGCGGGTCCCGCCTCTCGTCCACCACGCCCCGGCCCGCTCGCTCTCCCACCACCCCTCGCTCCGTCCCCTGCACCTGGGCCTCCTGCCCGCGCTCCCGCGCGCGCTTCCCGTGCCCCGACCCCTCCCCTGCCCCCTGCCTGTCACGCCGTCCGCCGCTCCCCTCCCCCTCGCCGCTGCGCCCTTCCTGGACCACTCGCCGGGCGTCCCGCTGCCTTTGCAGTTGCGGCAGCGTGACGCCCGGCGGTGAGCGCTCGCGCTTCGGGGGGCGGTCGTGCCGCTCCCGCCCCGGGGGGAAGGGCTTGGGGGGGTACGGCTTGGGGGGGCTGGTGTGGGTGTGGGCGGGGTTGGCGTGGGCGCGGTACTTCGCGCTCTCCCTGCCCACTGCTGCTGCTGCGGCGGCCGCCGGCGAGGCGTCCGCGGCCCGTGCGGGGTTCTTCCCCCGCTTGCGCGGCGTGCCAGGGGCCGCAGCCCCTCTCGCGCCCTCCGCACTCTCCTTCGCTGCCGCGGCGGCCGCCGACGAGGCGCCCGTGGCCGCGGTCGCAGACCCTCGCACATCCTTCTCGGTCTTCGCTGCTGCCGCGGCGGCCGTCGGCGAGGCGCCCACGGCCCGTGCAGGGCCCGTCGCAACCCCTCTTGCGCCCTGCTTGCTCTCCTGCGCGGCCGCGGCAGCCCTCGGCGACGCGTCCGGCTCCTGCGCCGGGGCTGCCCCCCTTGCCGGCGGTGTGCCGGGGGCCGCGGCCGGGGCCGCGGCGTGGCTCGCCGCGGTCTCCGCCTCCTGCGCGTCAGGGCGGGGCGGGGCGGCGGGGCTGGCCGCTTGGGCGGCGGGGGCGGCCGTCTCGGCTGGCCCGGGTTCCCGGGCCGGCGGCGGCGGTCCGACCACCGCCGCCTCCGCCAGCCTCCGCTCCTCGCGCTCCGCGAGGGTCTCCCCCGTCCACTCTGGGGAGGAGACGGGGGAGCGGGAGCGGGACCGGCGGTGGTGGCGGTCTTCCCGCCCGAGGGACCCATCGGAGTCTGCCATTACTGTCACTCTGGTAGGCATGCGTGGTGGCAGGCGCGCCCTTCCCACTACCTCCTGGTGCATCAGTGCCGTGCCGTGGGCAGTGCCGTGTGGTGCTCTGCGGGGGGGGGGGGGGGGAGGGGGTGGGGGGCCGGCTGTGGCGTCAGCCCCGCACGGCCGGGGGTCCGCGGCCATCCACCGGCATTGGGAGGGGAGGCGGGGGAGCCACGCGGCCCACACGTCGCGCCACAGCTCCCAGTCTGGGACGGGGCTCAGGGCCCTGGGCCCCCGGGAGTCGTCGGGCGGTGCCGGGGGCAGCCGCACCAGATGGACCCCCGTAACGGCGGTGACCTCCTGTGTGCGCAGGAAGGTGTGTACTCCGTCCCGCGCCGCGGGCGCCGGGAGGGGGGGGCGGGGTACAGGTGTGGCCCCATAGAGGTGGGTGGGGGTGATCCCCAGGATCCGCCCCGAGCCCCCGCGGGACGCGACGACGAGGAGGAGGAGGGGGGTGCCAGGGCACTCTTGCCAGAGGACCTGCCCCCTGTGGTGGGCACCCCTGGTCCTGGAGAGGGGGGGGGACAGGTCTGGGTTAGCCCAGCCGCGGGGCGCGTGCGTCGCCGGTGGGAGGGCGGGGCACCAAGTGGGCTCCCTGGGGAACGCCTCGTGGACGACGGCGTACGGGGGGGTAGGCCCGGTGCCGTCATACACCGGGTTGGTCGGCCGGGGGCGGGCGGACGCTTCGTCCGCGCCCTCCACGAACACCGTGACCTCGCCCACCTCCAGGTCCTCGTCCGGCGGGTGTAGAAGGTGGAGCGCCGCATCCAGCTCGGACACTCCCCCCGGGTACGTGGCCCGCGCCTGGTTCAGGTACGGGGCCGCGTCCCCGGGGTAGCGCGTCCTGAGGGCGTGCAGCAGGGCTGGGGCGCTACTGCGGAGGGACATGGCAGACCCCGCTCCCGTCAGCCGGAGGGCGTCCCCCATGGACAGGGGCCGGCCCGACCGATTGGACTCGCGCCACTCCATCCAGTGCCCGTAGAGGGCCGCTTCCGGGCTGATGAGCCCCGGCCGGACGGCGTTCACGATCCGGTGCATTGCCGGGAGCAACGTAGGGGCTCCCGCTCCGTTCAGGGCGCGGACGGCCGGGAGGGCGGTCTCGTTGAGGAAGGCCCTCGCACTGCCCTCCAGGTCGCACCGTGCGGCAGCGTGCGCTCCTTTTGCCTCCGCCACCGCGTCCGCCACCAGGCCCCGGACGGCCGCCTTTTGCGCTCTGCGGCGGGCCCTGGCGTGCCCCGGCCCATCCCCCCGTCGGCGTGGCATGGTGCTGCGGGCTCTGCAAAGGGCGGCGGCGGGTGGGGGTTAGGGGGCGAACACGTGCGACAGGTGCGCAATGGATGTGGGGTCCCGCAGGTGCACGTGGATCCATAGAAGGGCAGCGCCCGCGGGGCCCGCCTGTTCGTGTGAGGGGGTGTGTGCCCCCTCGATGCGCCGGCGCAAGGCCTCCTCCTCTGTGCGCCTGCGCGGACCTGCGGGAGGTTCGGGCCAGGGGCACGCGGCTACCTGGGTGCACCGCTCGCACCTGTTGGCGCCCGTCGCTGCTGCGGAGGACACCGTGTCACACTCTCCGCAGAGTCGGCAGGTGTGCGGGAGGTGGGAGGGCGGCGACCAAGGGTCGAGATGGCGGAGCCAGAGGTCGTCCCACCTCTGCCGGAGGGGGTCCCGGATCTCCAGCAAGCGGGCGCGGACGCGGCGCCGGTAGTCCTTGCCAAGCGTCTTCCGCTGGACCTCCTGCCACGTGTCGCCGGGGAGGATCCCGTGGTCGTGGAAGGCGGCGATGAGGTGGGGCGTCAGCGCGTCCCATTGGCACCCGGTCGCGGTGTCCCTCTGTCGGAAAATTCTCGGAAAATTCTCGGAAAATTCTCGGAAAATTCTCGGAAAATTCTCGGAAAATTCTCAGAAAATTCTCGGAAAATTCTCGGAAAATTCTCGGAAAATTCTCGGAAAATTCTCGTAAAATTGACGGAAAATTCTCGGAAAATTCTCGGAAAATTCTCGGAAAATTCTCGGAAAATTCTCGGAAAATTCTCGGAAAATTCTCAGAAAATTCTCAGAAAATTCTCGGAAAATTCTCGGAAAATTCTCGGAAAATTCTCAGAAAATTGACGGAAAATTCTCGGAAAATTCTCGGAAAATTCTCGGAAAATTCTCGGAAAATTCTCGAAAAATTCTCGGAAAAATGTCGGAAAATTCTCGGAAAATTCTCAGAAAATTGACGGAAAATTCTGGGAAAAATCTCGGAAAATTCTCGGAAAATTCTCGGAAAATTCTCGGAAAATTCTCGGAAAATTCTCGGAAAATTCTCGGAAAAATCTCGGAAATATCTCGGAAAATTCTCGGAAAATTCTCGGAAAATTCTCGGAAAATTCCCGGAAAATTCTCGGAAAATTCTCGGAAAATTCTCGGAAAATTCTCGGAAAATTCTCGGAAAATTCTCGGAAAAATCTCGGAAAATTCTCGGAAAATTCTCGGAAAATTCTCAGAAAATTCTCAGAAAATTCTCGGAAATTTCTCGGAAAATTCTCGGAAAATTCTCGTAAAATTGACGGAAAATTCTCGGAAAATTCTCGGAAAATTCTCGGAAAATTCTCGGAAAATTCTCGGAAAATTCTCAGAAAATTCTCAGAAAATTCTCGGAAAATTCTCGGAAAATTCTCGGAAAATTCTCAGAAAATTGACGGAAAATTCTCGGAAAATTCTCGGAAAATTCTCGGAAAATTCTCGGAAAATTCTCGAAAAATTCTCGGAAAAATGTCGGAAAATTCTCGGAAAATTCTCAGAAAATTGACGGAAAATTCTCGGAAAAATCTCGGAAAATTCTCGGAAAATTCTCGGAAAATTCTCGGAAAATTCTCGGAAAATTCTCGGAAAATTCTCGGAAAAATCTCGGAAAATTATCGGAAAATTCTCGGAAAATTGACGGAAAATTCTCGGAAAATTCTCGGAAAATTCTCGGAAAATTCTCGGAAAATTCTCGGAAAATTCTCGGAAAATTGACGGAAAATTCTCGGAAAATTCTCGGAAAATTCTCGGAAAATTCTCGGAAAATTGACGGAAAATTCTCGGAAAATTCTCGGAAAATTCTCGGAAAATTCTCGGAAAATTCTCGGAAAATTCTCGGAAAAATCTCGGAAAATTGACGGAAAATTCTCGGAAAATTCTCGGAAAATTCTCAGAAAATTCTCGGAAATTCTCGGATAATTGTCGGAAAATTCTCAGAAAATTCTCGGAAAATTCTCGTAAAATTCTCAGAAAATTCTCGGAAAATTCTCAGAAAATTCTCGGAAAATTCCCGGAAAATTCTCGGAAAATTCTCGGAAAATTCTCGGAAAATTCTCGGAAAATTCTCAGAAAGTTCTCGGAAAATTCCCGGAAAATTCTCGGAAAATTCTCGGAAAATTCTCTGAAAATTCTCGGAAAATTCTCGGAAAATTCTCGGCAAATTGACGGAAAATTCTCGGAAAATTCTCGGAAAATTCTCGGAAAATTCTCGGAAAATTCTCGGAAAATTCTCGGAAAATTCTCGGAAAATTCTCGGAAAATTCTCGGAAAATTCCCGGAAAATTCTCGGAAAATTCTCGGAAAATTCTCGGAAAATTCTCGGAAAATTCTCGGAAAATTCTCGGAAAAATCTCGGAAAATTCTCGGAAAATTCTCAGAAAATTCTCAGAAAATTCTCGGAAATTTCTCGGAAAATTCTCGGAAAATTCTCGTAAAATTGACGGAAAATTCTCGGAAAATTCTCGGAAAATTCTCGGAAAATTCTCGGAAAATTCTCGGAAAATTCTCGGAAAATTGACGGAAAATTCTCGGAAAATTCTCGGAAAATTCTCGGAAAATTCTCGGAAAATTGACGGAAAATTCTCGGAAAATTCTCGGAAAATTCTCGGAAAATTCTCGGAAAATTCTCGGAAAATTCTCGGAAAAATCTCGGAAAATTGACGGAAAATTCTCGGAAAATTCTCGGAAAATTCTCAGAAAATTCTCGGAAATTCTCGGATAATTGTCGGAAAATTCTCAGAAAATTCTCGGAAAATTCTCGTAAAATTCTCAGAAAATTCTCGGAAAATTCTCAGAAAATTCTCGGAAAATTCCCGGAAAATTCTCGGAAAATTCTCGGAAAATTCTCGGAAAATTCTCGGAAAATTCTCAGAAAGTTCTCGGAAAATTCCCGGAAAATTCTCGGAAAATTCTCGGAAAATTCTCTGAAAATTCTCGGAAAATTCTCGGAAAATTCTCGGCAAATTGACGGAAAATTCTCGGAAAATTCTCGGAAAATTCTCGGAAAATTCTCGGAAAATTCTCGGAAAATTCTCGGAAAATTCTCGGAAAATTCTCGGAAAATTCTCGGAAAATTCCCGGAAAATTCTCGGAAAATTCTCGGAAAATTCTCGGAAAATTCTCGGAAAATTCTCGGAAAATTCTCGGAAAAATCTCGGAAAATTCTCGGAAAATTCTCAGAAAATTCTCAGAAAATTCTCGGAAATTTCTCGGAAAATTCTCGGAAAATTCTCGTAAAATTGACGGAAAATTCTCGGAAAATTCTCGGAAAATTCTCGGAAAATTCTCGGAAAATTCTCGGAAAATTCTCGGAAAATTCTCAGAAAATTCTCAGAAAATTCTCGGAAAATTCTCGGAAAATTCTCGGAAAATTCTCAGAAAATTGACGGAAAATTCTCGGAAAATTCTCGGAAAATTATCGGAAAATTCTCGGAAAATTCTCGAAAAATTCTCGGAAAAATGTCGGAAAATTCTCGGAAAATTCTCAGAAAATTGACGGAAAATTCTCGGAAAAATCTCCGAAAATTCTCGGAAAATTCTCGGAAAATTCTCGGAAAATTCTCGGAAAATTCTCGGAAAATTCTCGGAAAATTCTCGGAAAAATCTCGGAAAATTCTCGGAAAATTCTCGGAAAATTCTCGGAAAATTCCCGGAAAATTCTCGGAAAATTCTCGGAAAATTCTCGGAAAATTCTCGGAAAATTCTCGGAAAATTCTCGGAAAAATCTCGGAAAATTCTCGGAAAATTCTCGGAAAATTCTCAGAAAATTCTCAGAAAATTCTCAGAAATTTCTCGGAAAATTCTCGGAAAATTCTCGTAAAATTGACGGAAAATTCTCGGAAAATTCTCGGAAAATTCTCGGAAAATTCTCGGAAAATTCTCGGAAAATTCTCGGAAAATTCTCAGAAAATTCTCAGAAAATTCTCGGAAAATTCTCGGAAAATTCTCGGAAAATTCTCAGAAAATTGACGGAAAATTCTCGGAAAATTCTCGGAAAATTCTCGGAAAATTCTCGGAAAATTCTCGAAAAATTCTCGGAAAAATGTCGGAAAATTGTCGGAAAATTCTCAGAAAATTGACGGAAAATTCTCGGAAAAATCTCGGAAAATTCTCGGAAAATTCTCGGAAAATTCTCGGAAAATTCTCGGAAAATTCTCGGAAAATTCTCGGAAAAATCTCGGAAAATTCTCGGAAAATTCTCGGAAAATTGACGGAAAATTCTCGGAAAATTCTCGGAAAATTCTCGGAAAATTCTCGGAAAATTCTCCGAAAATTCTCGGAAAATTGACGGAAAATTCTCGGAAAATTCTCGGAAAATTCTCGGAAAATTCTCGGAAAATTCTCGGAAAATTCTCGGAAAATTGACGGAAAATTCTCGGAAAATTCTCGGAAAATTCTCGGAAAATTCTCGGAAAATTCTCGGAAAATTCTCGGAAAAATCTCGGAAAATTGACGGAAAATTCTCGGAAAATTCTCGGAAAGTTTTCAGAAAATTCTCGGAAATTCTCGGATAATTGTCGGAAAATTCTCAGAAAATTCTCAGAAAATTCTCGTAAAATTCTCAGAAAATTCTCGGAAAATTCTCGGAAAATTCTCGGAAAATTCTCGGAAAATTCTCAGAAAATTCTCGGAAAATTCTCGGAAAATTCTCGGAAAATTCTCAGAAAATTCTCGGAAAATTTCCGGAAAATTCTCGGAAAATTCTCGGAAAATTCTCGGAAAATTCTCGGAAAATTCTCGGAAAATTCTCGGAAAATTCTCGGAAAATTCTCGGAAAATTCTCGGAAAATTCTCGGAAAATTCTCAGAAAATTCTCGGAAAATTCCCGGAAAATTCTCGGAAAATTCTCGGAAAATTCTCGGAAAATTCTCGGAAAATTCTCAGAAAATTCTCGGAAAATTCCCGGAAAATTCTCGGAAAATTCTCGGAAAATTCTCTGAAAATTCTCGGAAAATTCTCGGAAAATTCTCGGCAAATTGACGGAAAATTCTCGGAAAATTCTCGGAAAATTCTCGGAAAATTCTCGGAAATTTCTCGGAAAATTCTCGGAAAATTCTCGGAAAATTCTCGGAAAACTTGGAAAATTCCCGGAAAATTCTCGGAAAATTCTCGGAAAATTCTCGGAAAATTCTCGGAAAATTCTCGGAAAATTCTCGGAAAAATCTCTGAAAATTCTCGGAAAATTCTCGGAAAATTCTCGTAAAATTGACGGAAAATTCTCGGAAAATTCTCGGAAAATTCTCGGAAAATTCTCGGAAAATTCTCGGAAAATTCTCGGAAAATTCTCAGAAAATTCTCAGAAAATTCTCGGAAAATTCTCGGAAAATTCTCGGAAAATTCTCAGAAAATTGACGGAAAATTCTCGGAAAATTCTCGGAAAATTCTCGGAAAATTCTCGGAAAATTCTCGGAAAATTCTCAGAAAATTCTCAGAAAATTCTCAGAAATTTCTCGGAAAATTCTCGGAAAATTCTCGTAAAATTGACGGAAAATTCTCGGAAAATTCTCGGAAAATTCTCGGAAAATTCTCGGAAAATTCTCGGAAAATTCTCGGAAAATTCTCAGAAAATTCTCAGAAAATTCTCGGAAAATTCTCGGAAAATTCTCGGAAAATTCTCAGAAAATTGACGGAAAATTCTCGGAAAATTCTCGGAAAATTCTCGGAAAATTCTCGGAAAATTCTCGAAAAATTCTCGGAAAAATGTCGGAAAATTCTCGGAAAATTCTCAGAAAATTGACGGAAAATTCTCGGAAAAATCTCGGAAAATTCTCGGAAAATTCTCGGAAAATTCTCGGAAAATTCTCGGAAAATTCTCGGAAAATTCTCGGAAAAATCTCGGAAAATTCTCGGAAAATTCTCGGAAAATTGACGGAAAATTCTCGGAAAATTCTCGGAAAATTCTCGGAAAATTCTCGGAAAATTCTCCGAAAATTCTCGGAAAATTGACGGAAAATTCTCGGAAAATTCTCGGAAAATTCTCGGAAAATTCTCGGAAAATTCTCGGAAAATTCTCGGAAAATTGACGGAAAATTCTCGGAAAATTCTCGGAAAATTCTCGGAAAATTCTCGGAAAATTCTCGGAAAAATCTCGGAAAATTGACGGAAAATTCTCGGAAAATTCTCGGAAAGTTTTCAGAAAATTCTCGGAAATTCTCGGATAATTGTCGGAAAATTCTCAGAAAATTCTCAGAAAATTCTCGTAAAATTCTCAGAAAATTCTCGGAAAATTCTCGGAAAATTCTCGGAAAATTCTCGGAAAATTCTCGGAAAATTCTCGGAAAATTCTCGGAAAATTCTCGGAAAATTCTCAGAAAATTCTCGGAAAATTTCCGGAAAATTCTCGGAAAATTCTCGGAAAATTCTCGGAAAATTCTCGGAAAATTCTCGGAAAATTCTCGGAAAATTCTCGGAAAATTCTCGGAAAATTCTCGGAAAATTCTCGGAAAATTCTCGGAAAATTCTCAGAAAATTCTCAGAAAATTCTCGGAAAATTCTCGGAAAATTCTCGGAAAATTCTCAGAAAATTGACGGAAAATTCTCGGAAAATTCTCGGAAAATTCTCGGAAAATTCTCGGAAAATTCTCGAAAAATTCTCGGAAAAATGTCGGAAAATTCTCGGAAAATTCTCAGAAAATTGACGGAAAATTCTCGGAAAAATCTCGGAAAATTCTCGGAAAATTCTCGGAAAATTCTCGGAAAATTCTCGGAAAATTCTCGGAAAATTCTCGGAAAAATCTCGGAAAATTCTCGGAAAATTCTCGGAAAATTGACGGAAAATTCTCGGAAAATTCTCGGAAAATTCTCGGAAAATTCTCGGAAAATTCTCCGAAAATTCTCGGAAAATTGACGGAAAATTCTCGGAAAATTCTCGGAAAATTCTCGGAAAATTCTCGGAAAATTCTCGGAAAATTCTCGGAAAATTGACGGAAAATTCTCGGAAAATTCTCGGAAAATTCTCGGAAAATTCTCGGAAAATTCTCGGAAAAATCTCGGAAAATTGACGGAAAATTCTCGGAAAATTCTCGGAAAGTTTTCAGAAAATTCTCGGAAATTCTCGGATAATTGTCGGAAAATTCTCAGAAAATTCTCAGAAAATTCTCGTAAAATTCTCAGAAAATTCTCGGAAAATTCTCGGAAAATTCTCGGAAAATTCTCGGAAAATTCTCGGAAAATTCTCGGAAAATTCTCGGAAAATTCTCGGAAAATTCTCAGAAAATTCTCGGAAAATTTCCGGAAAATTCTCGGAAAATTCTCGGAAAATTCTCGGAAAATTCTCGGAAAATTCTCGGAAAATTCTCGGAAAATTCTCGGAAAATTCTCGGAAAATTCTCGGAAAATTCTCGGAAAATTCTCGGAAAATTCTCAGAAAATTCTCGGAAAATTCCCGGAAAATTCTCGGAAAATTCTCGGAAAATTCTCGGAAAATTCTCGGAAAATTCTCAGAAAATTCTCGGAAAATTCCCGGAAAATTCTCGGAAAATTCTCGGAAAATTCTCTGAAAATTCTCGGAAAATTCTCGGAAAATTCTCGGCAAATTGACGGAAAATTCTCGGAAAATTCTCGGAAAATTCTCGGAAAATTCTCGGAAATTTCTCGGAAAATTCTCGGAAAATTCTCGGAAAATTCTCGGAAAACTTGGAAAATTCCCGGAAAATTCTCGGAAAATTCTCGGAAAATTCTCGGAAAATTCTCGGAAAATTCTCGGAAAATTCTCGGAAAAATCTCTGAAAATTCTCGGAAAATTCTCGGAAAATTTTCAGAAAATTCTCAGAAAATTCTCGGAAATTTCTCGGAAAATTCTCGGAAAATTCTCGTAAAATTGACGGAAAATTCTCGGAAAATTCTCGGAAAATTCTCGGAAAATTCTCGGAAAATTCTCGGAAAATTCTCGGAAAATTCTCAGAAAATTCTCAGAAAATTCTCGGAAAATTCTCGGAAAATTCTCGGAAAATTCTCAGAAAATTGACGGAAAATTCTCGGAAAAATCTCGGAAAATTCTCGGAAAATTCTCGGAAAATTCTCGGAAAATTCTCGGAAAATTCTCGGAAAATTCTCGGAAAAATCTCGGAAAATTCTCGGAAAATTCTCGGAAAATTGACGGAAAATTCTCGGAAAATTCTCGGAAAATTCTCGGAAAATTCTCGGAAAATTCTCGGAAAATTCTCGGAAAATTGACGGAAAATTCTCGGAAAATTCTCGGAAAATTCTCGGAAAATTCTCGGAAAATTCTCGGAAAATTCTCCGAAAATTGACGGAAAATTCTCGGAAAATTCTCGGAAAATTCTCGGAAAATTCTCGGAAAATTCTCGGAAAATTCTCGGAAAAATCTCGGAAAATTGACGGAAAATTCTCGGAAAATTCTCGGAAAATTCTCGGAAAATTCTCGGAAAATTCTCGGAAAATTCTCGGAAAATTCTCGGAAAATTCTCGGAAAATTCTCGGAAAAATCTCGGAAAATTCTCGGAAAATTCTTGGAAAATTCTCGGAAAATTCTCGGAAAATTCTCGGAAAGTTCTCGGAAAATTCTCAGAAAATTCTCGGAAAATTCCCGGAAAATTCTCGGAAAATTCTCGGAAAATTCTCGGAAAATTCTCGGAAAATTCTCAGAAAATTCTCGGAAAATTCTCGGAAAAATCTCGGAAAATTCTCGGAAAATTCTCGGAAAATTGACGGAAAATTCTCGGAAAATTCTCGGAAAATTCTCGGAAAATTCTCGGAAAATTCTCGGAAAATTCTCGGAAAATTGACGGAAAATTCTCGGAAAATTCTCGGAAATTCTCGGAAAATTGACGGAAAATTCTCGGAAAATTGACGGAAAATTCTCGGAAAATTCTCGGAAAATTCTCGGAAAATTCTCGGAAAATTCTCGGAAAATTCTCGTAAAATTGACGGAAAATTCTCGGAAAATTCTCGGAAAATTCTCGGAAAATTCTCGGAAAATTCTCGGAAAATTCTCGGAAAATTCTCAGAAAATTCTCAGAAAATTCTCGGAAAATTCTCGGAAAATTCTCGGGAAATTCTCAGAAAATTGACGGAAAATTCTCGGAAAATTCTCGGAAAATTCTCGGAAAATTCTCGGAAAATTCTCGAAAAATTCTCGGAAAAATGTCGGAAAATTCTCGGAAAATTCTCAGAAAATTGACGGAAAATTCTCGGAAAATTCTCGGAAAATTCTCGGAAAATTCTCAGAAAATTCTCGGAAAATTCTGGGAAAATTCTCGGAAAATTCTCCGAAAATTCTCGGAAAATTCTCGGAAAATTCTCGGAAAACTCTCGGGAAAATTCTCGGAAAATTCTCGGAAAATTCTCGGAAAAATCTCGGAAAATTCTCGGAAGATTTTCGGAAAATTCTCGGAAAATTCTCGGAAAATTCTCGGAAAATTCTCGGAAAATTCTCGGAAAATTCTCGGAAAACTCTCGGAAAATTCTCGGAAAATTCTCGGAAAATTCTCGGAAAATTCTCGGAAAATTCTCGGAAAATTCTCGGAAAATTCTCGGAAAATTCTCGGAAAATTCTCAGAAAATTCTCGGAAAATTCTCGGAAAATTCTCGGAAAATTCTCGGAAAATTGACGGAAAATTCTCGGAAAATTCTCGGAAAATTCTCTGAAAATTCTCAGAAAATTCTCAGAAAATTCTCGGAAAATTCTCGTAAAATTCTCGGAAAATTCTCAGAAAATTGACGGATAATTCACGGAAAATTCTCGGAAAATTCTCGGAAAATTCTCGGAAAATTCTCGAAAAATTCTCCGAAAAATGTCGGAAAATTCTCGGAAAATTCTCAGAAAATTGACGGAAAATTCTTGGAAAAATCTCGGAAAATTCTCGGAAAATTCTCGGAAAATTCTCGGAAAATTCTCGGAAAATTCTCGGAAAATTCTCGGAAAAATCTCGGAAAATTCTCGGAAAATTCTCGGAAAATTGACGGAAAATTCTCGGAAAATTCTCGGAAAATTCTCGGAAAATACTCGGAAAATTCTCGGAAAATTCTCGGAAAATTGACGGAAAATTCTCGGAAAATTCTCGGAAAATTCTCGGAAAATTCTCGGAAAAATCTCGGAAAATTCTCGGAAAATTCTCAGAAAATTCTCGGAAAATTCTCGGAAAATTCTCGGAAAATTCTCGGAAAATTCTCGGAAAATTCTCGGAAAATTCTCGGAAAATTCTCAGAAAATTCTCGGAAAATTCCCGGAAAATTCTCGGAAAATTCTCGGAAAATTCTCGGAAAATTCTCGAAAAATTCTCGGAAAATTCTCGGAAAATTCTCGGAAAATTGACGGAAAATTCTCGGAAAATTCTCGGAAAATTCTCGGAAAATTCTCAGAAAATTCTCGGAAAATTCTGGGAAAATTCTCGGAAAATTCTCGGAAAATTCTCGGAAAATTCTCGGAAAATTCTCGGAAAATTCTCGGGAAAATTCTCGGAAAATTCTCGGAAAATTCTCGGAAAATTCTCGGAAAATTCTCGGAAAATTCTCGGAAAATTCCCGGAAAATTCTCGGAAAATTCTCGGAAAATTCTCGGAAGATTCTCGGAAAATTCTCGAAAAATTCTCGGAAAAATGTCGGAAAATTCTCGGAAAATTCTCAGAAAATTGACGGAAAATTCTCGGAAAAATCTCGGAAAATTCTCGGAAAATTCTCGGAAAATTCTCGGAAAATTCTCGGAAAATTCTCGGAAAATTCTCGGAAAAATCTCGGAAAATTCTCGGAAAATTCTCGGAAAATTGACGGAAAATTCTGGGAAAATTCTCGGAAAATTCTCGGAAAATTCTCGGAAAATTCTCGGAAAATTCTCGGAAAATTGACGGAAAATTCTCGGAAAATTCTCGGAAAATTCTCGGAAAATTCTCGGAAAATTCTCGGAAAATTCTCGGAAAATTGACGGAAAATTCTCGGAAAATTCTCGGAAAATTCTCGGAAAATTCTCGGAAAATTCTCGGAAAATTCTCGGAAAAATCTCGGAAAATTCTCGGAAAAATCTCGGAAAATTGACGGAAAATTCTCGGAAAATTCTCGGAAAATTCTCGGAAAATTCTCGGAAAATTCTCGGAAAATTCTCGGAAAATTCTCGGAAAATTCTCGGAAAATTCTCGGAAAAATCTCGGAAAATTCTCGGAAAATTCTTGGAAAATTCTCGGAAAATTCTCGGAAAATTCTCGGAAAATTCTCGGAAAATTCTCAGAAAATTCTCGGAAAATTCCCGGAAAATTCTCGGAAAATTCTCGGAAAATTCTCGGAAAATTCTCGGAAAATTCTCCGAAAATTCTCCGAAAATTCCCGGAAAATTCTCTGAAAATTCTCGGAAAATTCTCGGAAAATTCTCGGAAATTTCTCGGAAAATTCTCGGAAAAATCTCGGAAAATTCTCGGAAAATTCTCGGAAAATTCTCAGAAAATTCTCGGAAAATTCTCGGAAAATTCTCGGAAAATTCTCGGAAAATTCTCGGAAATTTCTCGGAAAATTCTCGGAAAATTCTCGGAAAATTCTCGGAAAATTCTCGGAAAATTCTCGGAAAATTCTCGGAAAATTCTCGGAAAATTCCCGGAAAATTCTCGGAAAATTCTCGGAAAATTCTCGGAAAATTCTCGGAAAATTCTCGGAAAATTCTCGGAAAATTCTCGGAAAATTCTCGGAAAATTCTCAGAAAATTCTCAGAAAATTCTCGGAAAATTCTCGGAAAATTCTCGGAAAATTCTCGTAAAATTGACGGAAAATTCTCGGAAAATTCTCGGAAAATTCTCGGAAAATTCTCGGAAAATTCTCGGAAAATTCTCGGAAAATTCTCAGAAAATTCTCAGAAAATTCTCGGAAAATTCTCGGAAAATTCTTGGAAAATTCTCAGAAAATTGATTGAAAATTCTCGGAAAATTCTCAGAAAATTCTCGGAAAATTCTCGGAAAATTCTCGAAAAATTCTCGGAAAAATGTCGGAAAATTCTCGGAAAATTCTCAGAAAATTGACGGAAAATTCTCGGAAAAATCTCGGAAAATTCTCGGAAAAATTCTCGGAAAATTCTCGGAAAATTCTCGGAAAATTCTCGGAAAATTCTCGGAAAAATCTCGGAAAATTCTCGGAAAATTCTCGGAAAATTGACGGAAAATTCTAGGAAAATTCTCGGAAAATTCTCGGAAAATTCTCGGAAAATTCTCGGAAAATTCTCGAAAAATTGACGGAAAATTCTCAGAAAATTCTCGGAAAATTCTCGGAAAATTGACGGAAAATTCTCGGAAAATTGACGGAAAATTCTCGGAAAATTCTCGGAAAATTCTCGGAAAATTCTCGGAAAATTCTCGGAAAATTCTCGTAAAATTGACGGAAAATTCTCGGAAAATTCTCGGAAAATTCTCGGAAAATTCTCGGAAAATTCTCGGAAAATTCTCAGAAAATTCTCAGAAAATTCTCGGAAAATTCTCGGAAAATTCTCGGAAAATTCTCAGAAAATTGACGGAAAATTCTCGGAAAATTCTCGGAAAATTCTCGGAAAATTCTCGGAAAATTCTCGGAAAAATCTCGGAAAATTCTCGGAAAATTCTCGGAAAATTGACGGAAAATTCTCGGAAAATTCTCGGAAAATTCTCGGAAAATTCTCGGAAAATTCTCGGAAAATTCTCGGAAAATTGACGGAAAATTCTCGGAAAATTCTCGGAAAATTCTCGGAAAATTCTCGGAAAATTCTCGGAAAATTCTCGGAAAATTGACGGAAAATTCTCGGAAAATTCTCGGAAAATTCTCGGAAAATTCTCGGAAAATTCTCGGAAAATTCTCGGAAAAATCTCGGAAAATTCTCGGAAAAATCTCGGAAAATTGACGGAAAATTCTCGGAAAATTCTCGGAAAATTCTCGGAAAATTCTCGGAAAATTCTCGGAAAATTCTCGGAAAATTCTCGGAAAATTCTCGGAAAATTCTCGGAAAAATCTCGGAACATTCTCGGAAAATTCTTGGAAAATTCTCGGAAAATTCTCGGAAAATTCTCGGAAAATTCTCGGAAAATTCTCAGAAAATTCTCGGAAAATTCCCGGAAAATTCTCGGAAAATTCTCGGAAAATTCTCGGAAAATTCTCGGAAAATTCTCAGAAAATTCTCGGAAAATTCCCGGAAAATTCTCGGAAAATTCTCGGAAAATTCTCGGAAAATTCTCGGAAATTTCTCGGAAAATTCTCGGAAAAATCTCGGAAAATTCTCGGAAAATTCTCGGAAAATTCTCAGAAAATTCTCGGAAAATTCTCGTAAAATTCTCGGAAAATTCTCGGAAAATTCTCGGAAATTTCTCGGAAAATTCTCGGAAAATTCTCGGAAAATTCTCGGAAAATTCTCGGAAAATTCTCGGAAAATTCTCGGAAAATTCTCGGAAAATTCCCGGAAAATTCTCGGAAAATTCTCGGAAAATTCTCGGAAAATTCTCGGAAAATTCTCGGAAAATTCTCGGAAAATTCTCGGAAAATTCTCAGAAAATTCTCAGAAAATTCTCGGAAAATTCTCGGAAAATTCTCGGAAAATTCATAAAATTGACGGAAAATTCTCGGAAAATTCTCGGAAAATTCTCGGAAAATTCTCGGAAAATTCTCGGAAAATTCTCGGAAAGTTCTCAGAAAATTCTCAGAAAATTCTCGGAAAATTCTCGGAAAATTCTCGGAAAATTCTCAGAAAATTGACGGAAAATTCTCGGAAAATTCTCAGAAAATTCTCGGAAAATTCTCGGAAAATTCTCGAAAAATTCTCGGAAAAATGTCGGAAAATTCTCGGAAAATTCTCAGAAAATTGACGGAAAATTCTCGGAAAAATCTCGGAAAATTCTCGGAAAAATTCTCGGAAAATTCTCGGAAAATTCTCGGAAAATTCTCGGAAAATTCTCGGAAAAATCTCGGAAAATTCTCGGAAAATTCTCGGAAAATTGACGGAAAATTCTCGGAAAATTCTCGGAAAATTCTCGGAAAATTCTCGGAAAATTCTCGGAAGATTCTCGGAAAATTGACGGAAAATTCTCAGAAAACTCTCGGAAAATTCTCGGAAAATTGACGGAAAATTCTCGGAAAATTGACGGAAAATTCTCGGAAAATTCTCGGAAAATTCTCGGAAAATTCTCGGAAAATTCTCGGAAAATTCTCGTAAAATTGACGGAAAATTCTCGGAAAATTCTCGGAAAATTCTCGGAAAATTCTCGGAAAATTCTCGGAAAATTCTCGGAAAATTCTCAGAAAATTCTCAGAAAATTCTCGGAAAATTCTCGGAAAATTCTCGGAAAATTCTCGGAAAATTCTCGAAAAATTCTCGGAAAAATGTCGGAAAATTCTCGGAAAATTCTCAGAAAATTGACGGAAAATTCTCGGAAAAATCTCGGAAAATTCTCGGAAAATTCTCGGAAAATTCTCGGAAAATTCTCGGAAAATTCTCGGAAAATTCTCGGAAAAATCTCGGAAATTTCTCGGAAAATTCTCGGAAAATTGACGGAAAATTCTCGGAAAATTCTCGGAAAATTCTCGGAAAATTCTCGGAAAATTCTCGGAAAATTCTCGGAAAATTGACGGAAAATTCTCGGAAAATTCTCGGAAAATTCTCGGAACATTCTCGGAAAATTGACGGAAAATTCTCGGAAAATTGACGGAAAATTCTCGGAAAATTCTCGGAAAATTCTCTGAAAATTCTCGGAAAATTCTCGGAAAATTCTCGGAAAATTGACGGAAAATTCTCGGAAAACTCTCGGAAAATTCTCGGAAAATTCTCGGAAAATTCTCGGAAAATTCTCGGAAAATTGACGGAAAATTCTCGGAAAATTCTCGGAAAATTCTCGGAAAATTCTCGGAAAATTCTCAGAAAATTCTCGGAAAATTCTCGGAAAATTCTCGGAAAATTCTCGGAAAATTGTCGGAAAATTCCCGGAAAATTCTCGGAAAATTCTCGGAAAATTCTCGGAAAATTCTCGGAAAATTCTCGGAAAATTCTCGGAAAATTCTCGGAAAAATCTCGGAAAATTCTCGGAAAATTCTTGGAAAATTCTCGGAAAATTCTCGGAAAATTCTCGGAAAATTCTCGGAAAATTCTCAGAAAATTCTCGGAAAATTCCCGGAAAATTCTCGGAAAATTCTCGGAAAATTCTCGGAAAATTCTCGGAAAATTCTCGGAAAATTCTCGGAAAATTCTCGGAAAAATCTCGGAACATTCTCGTAAAAATCTCGGAAAATTGACGGAAAATTCTCGGAAAATTCTCGGAAAATTCTCGGAAAATTCTCGGAAAATTCTCGGAAAATTCTCGGAAAATTCTCGGAAAATTCTCGGAAAAATCTCGGAAAATTCTCGGAAAATTCTTGGAAAATTCTCGGAAAATTCTCGGAAAATTCTCCGAAAAATTCTCGGAAAATTCTCAGAAAATTCTCGGAAAATTCCCGGAAAATTCTCGGAAAATTGTCGGAAAATTCGCGGAAAATTCTCGGAAAATTCTCAGAAAATTCTCGGAAAATTCCCGGAAAATTCTCGGAAAATTCTCGGAAAATTCTCGGAAAATTCTCGGAAATTTCTCGGAAAATTCTCGGAAAAATCTCGGAAAATTCTCGGAAAATTCTCGGAAAATTCTCAGAAAATTCTCGGAAAATTCTCGGAAAATTCTCGGAAAATTCTCGGAAAATTCTGGGAAATTTCTCGGAAAATTCTCGGAAAATTCTCGGAAAATTCTCGGAAAATTCTCGGAAAATTCTCGGAAAATTCTCGGAAAATTCTCGGAAAATTCCCGGAAAATTCTCGGAAAATTCTCGGAAAATTCTCGGAAAATTCTCGGAAAATTCTCGGAAAATTCTCGGAAAATTCTCGGAAAATTCTCGGAAAATTCTCGGAAAATTCTCAGAAAATTCTCAGAAAATTCTCGGAAATTTCTCGGAAAATTCTCGGAAAATTCTCGTAAAATTGACGGAAAATTCTCGGAAAATTCTCGGAAAATTCTCGGAAAATTCTCGGAAAATTCTCGGAAAATTCTCAGAAAATTGACGGAAAATTCTCGGAAAATTCTCGGAAAATTCTCGGAAAATTCTCGGAAAATTCTCGAAAAATTCTCGGAAAAATGTCGCAAAATTCTCGGAAAATTCTCAGAAAATTGACGGAAAATTCTCGGAAAAATCTCGGAAAATTCTCGGAAAATTCTCGGAAAATTCTCGGAAAAGTCTCGGAAAATTCTCGGAAAATTCTCGGAAAATTCTCGGAAAATTCTCGGAAAATTCTCGGAAAATTGACGGAAAATTCTCGGAAAATTCTCGGAAAATTCTCGGAAAATTCTCGGAAAATTCTCGGAAAATTCTCGGAAAATTGACGGAAAATTCTCGGAAAATTCTCGGAAAATTCTCGGAACATTCTCGGAAAATTGACGGAAAATTCTCGGAAAATTGACGGAAAATTCTCGGAAAATTCTCGGAAAATTCTCTGAAAATTCTCGGAAAATTCTCGGAAAATTCTCGGAAAATTGACGGAAAATTCTCGGAAAACTCTCGGAAAATTCTCGGAAAATTCTCGGAAAATTCTCGGAAAATTCTCGGAAAATTGACGGAAAATTCTCGGAAAATTCTCGGAAAATTCTCGGAAAATTCTCGGAAAATTCTCAGAAAATTCTCGGAAAATTCTCGGAAAATTCTCGGAAAATTCTCGGAAAATTGTCGGAAAATTCCCGGAAAATTCTCGGAAAATTCTCGGAAAATTCTCGGAAAATTCTCGGAAAATTCTCGGAAAATTCTCGGAAAATTCTCGGAAAAATCTCGGAAAATTCTCGGAAAATTCTTGGAAAATTCTCGGAAAATTCTCGGAAAATTCTCGGAAAATTCTCGGAAAATTCTCAGAAAATTCTCGGAAAATTCCCGGAAAATTCTCGGAAAATTCTCGGAAAATTCTCGGAAAATTCTCGGAAAATTCTCGGAAAATTCTCGGAAAATTCTCGGAAAAATCTCGGAACATTCTCGTAAAAATCTCGGAAAATTGACGGAAAATTCTCGGAAAATTCTCGGAAAATTCTCGGAAAATTCTCGGAAAATTCTCGGAAAATTCTCGGAAAATTCTCGGAAATTCTCGGAAAAAATCTCGGAAAATTCTCGGAAAATTCTTGGAAAATTCTCGGAAAATTCTCGGAAAATTCTCCGAAAAATTCTCGGAAAATTCTCAGAAATTTCTCGGAAAATTCCCGGAAAATTCTCGGAAAATTGTCGGAAAATTCCGCGGAAAATTCTCGGAAAATTCTCAGAAAATTCTCGGAAAATTCCCGGAAAATTCTCGGAAAATTCTCGGAAAATTCTCGGAAAATTCTCGGAAATTTCTCGGAAAATTCTCGGAAAAATCTCGGAAAATTCTCGGAAAATTCTTCGGAAAATTCTCAGAAAATCTCGGAAATTTCGGAAAATTCTCGGAAAATTCTCGGAAAATTCTCGGAAATTTCTCGGAAAATTCTCGGAAAATTCTCGGAAAATTCTCGGAAAATTTCTCGGAAAATTCTCGGAAATTCTCGGAAAATTCTCGGAAAATTCCCGGAAAATCTCGAAATTCTCGGAAAATTCTCGGAAAATTCTCGGAAAATTCTCGGAAAATTCTCGGAAAATTCTCGGAAAATTCTCGGAAAATTCTCGGAAAATTCTCAGAAAATTCTCAGAAAATTCTCGGAATTTCTCGGAAAATTCTCGGAAAATTCTCGTAAAATTGACGGAAAATTCTCGGAAAATTCTCGGAAAATTCTCGGAAAATTCTCGGGAAATTCTCGGAAAAATTCTCAGAAAATTGACGGAAAATTCTCGAAAAATTCTCGGAAAATTCTCGGAAAATTCTCGGAAAATTCTCGAAAATTCTCGGAAAAATGTCGCAAAATTCTCGAAAATTCTCAGAAAATTGACGGAAAAATTCTCGGAAAAATCTCGGAAAATTCTCGGAAAATTCTCGGAAAATTCTCGGAAAAGTCTCGGAAAATTCTCGGAAAATTCTCGGAAAATTCTCGGAAAATTCTCGGAAAATTCTCGGAAAATTGACGGAAAATTTTCGGAAAATTCTCGGAAAATTCTCGGAAAATTCTCGGAAAATTCTCGGAAAATTCTCGGAAAATTGACGGAAAATTCTCGGAAAATTCTCGGAAAATTCTCGGAAAATTCTCTGAAAATTCTCGGAAAATACTCGCAAAATTGACGGAAAATTCTCGGAAAATTCACGGAAAAATCTCGGAAATTCTCGGAAAATTCTCGGAAAATTCTCGGAAAAATCTCGGAAAATTGACGGAAAATTCTCGGAAAATTCTCGGAAAATTCTCGGAAAATTCTCGGAAAATTCTCGGAAAATTCTCGGAAAATTCTCGGAAAATTCTCGGAAATTCTCGGAAAAATCTCGGAAAATTCTCGGAAATTCTTGGAAAATTCGCGGAAAATTCTCGGAAAATTCTCGGAAAATTCTCGGAAAATTCTCAGAAAATTCTCGGAAAATTCCCGGAAAATTCTCGGAAAGTTCTCGGAAAATTCTCGGAAAATTCTCGGAAAATTCTCGGAAAATTCTCAGAAAATTCTCAGAAAAATTCTCGGAAAATTCTCGGAAAATTCTCGGAAAATTCTCGTAAAATTGACGGAAAATTCTCGGAAAATTCTCGGAAAATTCTCGGAAATTCTCCGAAAATTCTCGGAAAATTCTCGGAAAATTCTCGGAAAATTCTCAGAAAATTCTCTGAAAATTCTCGGAAAATTCTCGGAAAATTCTCGGAAAATTGACGGAAAATTCTCGGAAGATTCTCGAAAATTCTCGGAAAATTCTCGGAAAATTCTCGGAAAATTCTCGGAAAATTCTCGGAAAAATCTCGGAAATTCTCGGAAAATTCTCAGAAAATTCTCGCAAAATTCTCGGAAAATTCTCGGAAAATTCTCGGAAAATTCTCGGAAAATTCTCGGAAAATTCTCGGAAAATTCTCGGAAAATTCTCGTAAAAATTGACGGAAAATTCTCGGAAAATTCTCGAAAATTCTCGGAAAATTCTCGGAAAATTCTCGGAAAATTCTCGGAAAATTCTCAGAAAATTCTCGGAAAATTCTCGGAAAATTCCCGGAAAATTCTCGGAAAATTCTCAGGAAATTGACGGAAAATTCTCGGAAAATTCTCGGAAAATTCTCGGAAAATTCTCGGAAAATTCTCGAAAAAATCTCGGAAAAATGTCGGAAAATTCTCGGAAAATTCTCAGAAAATTGACGGAAAATTCTCGGAAAAATCTCGGAAAATTCTCGGAAAATTCTCGGAAAATTCTCGGAAAATTCTCGGAAAATTCTCGGAAAATTCTCGGAAAATTCTCAGAAAATTCTCGGAAAATTCTCGGAAAATTGACGGAAAATTCTCGGAAAATTCTCGGAAAATTCTCGGAAAATTCTCGGAAAATTCTCGGAAAATTCTCGGAAAAATCTCGGAAAATTCTCGGAAAAATCTCGGAAAATTGACGGAAAATTCTCGGAAAATTCTCGGAAAATTCTCGGAAAATTCTCGGAAAATTCTCGGAAAATTCTCGGAAAATTCTCGGAAAATTCTCGGAAAATTCTCGGAAAATTCTCGGAAAATTCTCGGAAAATTCTCGGAAAATTCTCGGAAAATTCTCGGAAAATTCTCGGAAATTCTCGGAAAATTCTCGGAAAATTCTCGGAAAAATCTCGGAAAATTCTCGGAAAAATCTCGGAAAATTGACGGAAAATTCTCGGAAAATTCTCGGAAAATTCTCGGAAAATTCTCGGAAAATTCTCGGAAAATTCTCGGAAAATTCTCAGAAAATTGACGGAAAATTCTCGGAAAAATCTCGGAAAATTCTCGGAAAATTCTCGGAAAATTCTCGGAAAATTCTCGGAAAATTCTCGGAAAATTCTCGGAAAAATCTCGGAAAATTCTCGGAAAATTCTCGGAAAATTGACGGAAAATTCTCGGAAAATTCTCGGAAAATTCTCGGAAAATTCTCGGAAAATTCTCGGAAAATTCTCGGAAAATTGACGGAAAATTCTCGGAAAATTCTCGGAAAATTCTTGGAAAATTCTCGGAAAATTCTCGGAAAATTCTCGGAAAATTCTCGGAAAATTCTCAGAAAATTCTCGGAAAATTCCCGGAAAATTCTCGGAAAATTCTCGGAAAATTCTCGGAAAATTCTCGGAAAATTCTCAGAAAATTCTCGGAAAATTCCCGGAAAATTCTCGGAAAATTCTCGGAAAATTCTCGGAAAATTCTCGGAAATTTCTCGGAAAATTCTCGGAAAAATCTCGGAAAATTCTCGGAAAATTCTCGGAAAATTCTCAGAAAATTCTCGGCAAATTCTCGGAAAATTCTCGGAAAATTCTCGGAAAATTCTCGGAAATTTCTCGGAAAATTCTCGGAAAATTCTCGGAAAATTCTCGGAAAATTCTCGGAAAATTCTCGGAAAATTCTCGGAAAATTCTCGGAAAATTCCCGGAAAATTCTCGGAAAATTCTCGGAAAATTCTCGGAAAATTCTCGGGAAATTCTCGGAAAATTCTCGGAAAATTCTCGGAAAATTCTCGGAAAATTCTCGGAAAATTCTCAGAAAATTCTCAGAAAATTCTCGGAAATTTCTCGGAAAATTCTCGGAAAATTCTCGTGAAAATTGACGGAAAATTCTCCGAAAATTCTCGGAAAATTCTCGGAAAATTCTCGGAAAATTCTCGGAAAATTCTCAGAAAATTGACGGAAAATTCTCGGAAAATTCTCGGAAAATTCTCGGAAAATTCTCGGAAAATTCTCGAAAAATTCTCGGAAAAATGTCGGAAAATTCTCGGAAAATTCTCAGAAAATTGACGGAAAATTCTCAGAAAAATCTCGGAAAATTCTCGGAAAATTCTCGGAAAATTCTCGGAAAAGTCTCGGAAAATTCTCGGAAAATTCTCGGAAAAATCTCGGAAAATTCTCGGAAAATTCTCGGAAAATTGACGGAAAATTCTCGGAAAATTCTCGGAAAATTCTCGGAAAATTCTCGGAAAATTCTCGGAAAATTCTCGGAAAATTGACGGAAAATTCTCGGAAAATTCTCGGAAAATTCTCGGAAAATTCTCGGAAAATTCTCGGAAAATACTCGGAAAATTGACGGAAAATTCTCGGAAAATTCTCGGAAAATTCTCGGAAAATTCTCGGAAAATTCTCGGAAAATTCTCGCAAAAATCTCGGAAAATTGACGGAAAATTCTCGGAAAATTCTCGGAAAATTCTCGGAAAATTCTCGGAAAATTCTCGGAAAATTCTCGGAAAATTCTCGGAAAATTCTCGGAAAATTCTCGGAAAAATCTCGGAAAATTCTCGGAAAATTCTTCGAAAATTCTCGGAAAATTCTCGGAAAATTCTCGGAAAATTCTCGGAAAATTCTCAGAAAATTCTCGGAAAATTCCCGGAAAATTCTCGGAAAATTCTCGGAAAATTCTCGGAAAATTCTCGGAAAATTCTCAGAAAATTCTCGCAAAATTCCCGGAAAATTCTCGGAAAATTCTCGGAAAATTCTCGGAAAATTCTCGGAAATTTCTCGGAAAATTCTCGGAAAAATCTCGGAAAATTCTCGGAAAATTCTCGGAAAATTCTCGGAAAATTCTCGGAAAATTCTCGGAAAATTCTCGGAAAATTCTCGGAAAATTCTCGGAAAATTCTCGGAAAATTCTCAGAAAATTCTGGGAAAATTCTCGGAAAATTCTCGGAAAATTCTCGGAAAATTCTCGGAAAATTCTCGGGAAAATTCTCGGAAAATTCTCGGAAAATTCTCGGAAAATTCTCGGAAAATTCTCGGAAAATTCTCGGAAAATTCTCGGAAAATTCTCGGAAAATTCTCGGAAAATTCTCGGAAAATTCACAGAAAATTCTCAGAAAATTCTGGGAAAATTCTCCGAAAATTCTCGGAAAATTCTCGTAAAATTGACGGAAAATTCTCGGAAAATTCTCGGAAAATTCTCGGAAAATTCTCCGAAAATTCTCGGAAAATTCTCGGAAAATTCTCGGAAAATTCTCAGAAAATTCTCTGAAAATTCTCGGAAAATTCTCGGAAAATTCTCGGAAAATTGACGGAAAATTCTCGGAAGATTCTCGGAAAATTCTCGGAAAATTCTCGGAAAATTCTCGGAAAATTCTCGGAAAAATCTCGGAAAATTCTCGGAAATTTCTCAGAAAATTCTCGGAAAATTCTCGGAAAATTCTCGGAAAATTCTCGGAAAATTCTCGGAAAATTCTCGGAAAATTCTCGGAAAATTCTCGGAAAATTCTCGTAAAATTGACGGAAAATTCTCGGAAAATTCTCGGAAAATTCTCGGAAAATTCTCGGAAAATTCTCGGAAAATTCTCGGAAAATTCTCAGAAAATTCTCGGAAAATTCTCGGAAAATTCTCGGAAAATTCTCGGAAAATTCTCAGAAAATTGACGGAAAATTCTCGGAAAATTCTCGGAAAATTCTCGGAAAATTCTCGGAAAATTCTCGAAAAATTCTCGGAAAAATGTCGGAAAATTCTCGGAAAATTCTCAGAAAATTGACGGAAAATTCTCGGAAAAATCTCGGAAAATTCTCGGAAAATTCTCGGAAAATTCTCGGAAAATTCTCGGAAAATTCTCGGAAAATTCTCGGAAAATTCTCGGAAAATTCTCGGAAAATTGACGGAAAATTCTCGGAAAATTCTCGGAAAATTCTCGGAAAATTCTCGGAAAATTCTCGGAAAATTCTCGGAAAAATCTCGGAAAATTCTCGGAAAAATCTCGGAAAATTGACGGAAAATTCTCGGAAAATTCTCGGAAAATTCTCGGAAAATTCTCGGAAAATTCTCGGAAAATTCTCGGAAAATTCTCGGAAAATTCTCGGAAAATTCTCGGAAAATTCTCGGAAAATTCTCGGAAAATTCTCGGAAAATTCTCGGAAAATTCTCGGAAAATTCTCGGAAAATTCTCGGAAAATTCTCGGAAAATTCTCGGAAAAATCTCGGAAAATTCTCGGAAAAATCTCGGAAAATTGACGGAAAATTCTCGGAAAATTCTCGGAAAATTCTCGGAAAATTCTCGGAAAATTCTCGGAAAATTCTCGGAAAATTCTCAGAAAATTGACGGAAGATTCTCGGAAAAATCTCGGAAAATTCTCGGAAAATTCTCGGAACATTCTCGGAAAATTCTCGGAAAATTCTCGGAAAATTCTCGGAAAAATCTCGGAAAAATCTCGGAAAATTCTCGGAAAATTGACGGAAAATTCTCGGAAAATTCTCGGAAAATTCTCGGAAAATTCTCGGAAAATTCTCGGAAAATTCTCGGAAAATTGACGGAAAATTCTCGGAAAATTCTCGGAAAATTCTCGGAAAATTCTCGGAAAATTCTCGGAAAATTCTCGGAAAATTGACGGAAAATTCTCGGAAAATTCTCGGAAAATTCTCGGAAAATTCTCGGAAAATTCTCGGAAAATTCTCGGAAAAATGTCGGAAAATTCTCGGAAAAATCTCGGAAAATTGACGGAAAATTCTCGGAAAATTCTCGGAAAATTCTCGGAAAATTCTCGGAAAATTCTCGGATAATTCTCGGAAAATTCTCGGAAAATTCTCGGAAAATTCTCAGAAAATTCTCGGAAACTTCTCGGAAAATTCTCGGAAAATTCTCAGAAAATTGACGGAAAATTCTCGGAAAATTCTCAGAAAATTCTCGGAAAATTCTCGGAAAATTCTCGAAAAATTCTCGGAAAAATGTCGGAAAATTCTCGGAAAATTCTCAGAAAATTGACGGAAAATTCTCGGAAAAATCTCGGAAAATTCTCGGAAAATTCTCGGAAAATTCTCGGAAAATTCTCGGAAAATTCTCGGAAAATTCTCGGAAAATTCTCGGAAAATTCTCGGAAAATTCTCGGAAAATTGACGGAAAATTCTCGGAAAATTCTCGGAAAATTCTCGGAAAATTCTCGGAAAATTCTCGGAAAATTCTCGGAAAAATCTCGGAAAATTCTCGGAAAAATCTCGGAAAATTGACGGAAAATTCTCGGAAAATTCTCGGAAAATTCTCGGAAAATTCTCGGAAAATTCTCGGAAAATTCTCGGAAAATTCTCGGAAAATTCTCGGAAAATTCTCGGAAAATTCTCGGAAAATTCTCGGAAAATTCTCGGAAAATTCTCGGAAAATTCTCGGAAAATTCTCGGAAAATTCTCGGAAAATTCTCGGAAAATTCTCGGAAAATTCTGGGAAAATTCTCGGAAAAATCTCGGAAAATTCTCGGAAAAATCTCGCAAAATTGACGGAAAATTCTCGGAAAATTTTCGGAAAATTCTCGGAAAATTCTCGGAAAATTCTCGGAAAATTCTCGGAAAATTCTCAGAAAATTGACGGAAAATTCTCGGAAAAATCTCGGAAAATTCTCGGAAAATTCTCGGAAAATTCTCGGAAAATTCTCGGAAAATTCTCGGAAAATTCTCGGAAAAATCTCGGAAAATTCTCGGAAAATTCTCGGAAAATTGACGGAAAATTCTCGGAAAATTCTCGGAAAATTCTCGGAAAATTCTCGGAAAATTCTCGGAAAATTCTCGGAAAATTGACGGAAAATTCTCGGGAAATTCTCGGAAAATTCTTGGAAAATTCTCGGAAAATTCTCGGAAAATTCTCGGAAAATTCTCGGAAAATTCTCAGAAAATTCTCGGAAAATTCCCGGAAAATTCTCGGAAAATTCTCGGAAAATTCTCGGAAAATTCTCGGAAAATTCTCGGAAAATTCTCAGAAAATTCTCGGAAAATTCCCGGAAAATTCTCGGAAAATTCTCGGAAAATTCTCGGAAAATTCTCGGAAATTTCTCGGAAAATTCTCGGAAAAATCTCGGAAAATTCTCGGAAAATTCTCGGAAAATTCTCAGAAAATTCTCGGAAAATTCTCGGAAAATTCTCGGAAAATTCTCGGAAAATTCTCGGAAATTTCTCGGAAAATTCTCGGAAAATTCTCGGAAAATTCTCGGAAAATTCTCGGAAAATTCTCGGAAAATTCTCGGAAAATTCTCGGAAAATTCCCGGAAAATTCTCGGAAAATTCTCGGAAAATTCTCGGAAAATTCTCGGAAAATTCTCGGAAAATTCTCGGAAAATTCTCGGAAAATTCTCGGAAAATTCTCGGAAAATTCTCAGAAAATTCTCAGAAAATTCTCGGAAATTTCTCGGAAAATTCTCGGAAAATTCTCGTAAAATTGACGGAAAATTCTCGGAAAATTCTCGGAAAATTCTCGGAAAATTCTCGGAAAATTCTCCGAAAATTCTCAGAAAATTGACGGAAAATTCTCGGAAAATTCTCGGAAAATTCTCGGAAAATTCTCGGAAAATTCTCGAAAAATTCTCGGAAAAATGTCGGAAAATTCTCGGAAAATTCTCAGAAAATTGACGGAAAATTCTCGGAAAAATCTCGGAAAATTCTCGGAAAATTCTCGGAAAATTCTGGGAAAAGTCTCGGAAAATTCTCGGAAAATTCTCGGAAAAATCTCGGAAAATTCTCGGAAAATTCTCGGAAAATTGACGGAAAATTCTCGGAAAATTCTCGGAAAATTCTCGGAAAATTCTCGGAAAATTCTCGGAAAATTGACGGAAAAATTCTCGGAAAATTCTCGGAAAATTTTCGGAAAATTCTCGGAAAATTCTCGGAAAATACTCGGAAAATTGACGGAAAATTCTCGGAAAATGGTCGGAAAATTCTCGGAAGATTCTCGGAAAATTCTCGGAAAATTCTCGGAAAAATCTCGGAAAATTGACGGAAAATTCTCGGAAAATTCTCGGAAAATTCTCGGAAAATTCTCGGAAAATTCTCGGAAAATTCTCGGAAAATTCTCGGAAAATTCTCGGAAAATTCTCGGAAAAATCTCGGAAAATTCTCGGAAAATTCTTGGAAAATTCTCGGAAAATTCTGGGAAAATTCTCGGAAAATTCTCGGAAAATTCTCAGAAAATTCTCGGAAAATTCCCGGAAAATTTCTCGGAAAATTCTCGGAAAATTCTCGGAAAATTCTCGGAAAATTCTCAGAAAATTCTCGCAAAATTCCCGGAAAATTCTCGGAAAATTCTCGGAAAATTCTCGGAAAATTCTCGGAAATTTCTCGGAAAATTCTCGGAAAAATCTCGGAAAATTCTCGGAAAATTCTCGGAAAATTCTCGGAAAATTCTCGGAAAATTCTCGGAAAATTCTCGGAAAATTCTCGGAATATTCTCGGAAATTTCTCGGAAAATTCTCGGAAAATTCTCAGAAAATTCTGGGAAAATTCTCGGAAAATTCTCGGAAAATTCTCGGAAAATTCTCGGAAAATTTTCGGGAAAATTCTCGGAAAATTCTCGGAAAATTCTCGGAAAATTCTCGGAAAATTCTCGGAAAATTCTCGGAAAATTCTCGGAAAATTCTCAGAAAATTCTCGGAAAATTCCCGGAAAATTCTCGGAAAATTCTCGGAAAATTCTCCGAAAAATCTCGGAAAATTCTCGGAAAATTCTCGGAAAATTCTCGGAAAATTCTCGGAAAATTCTCGGAAAATTCTCAGAAAATTCTCAGAAAATTCTCGGAAAATTCTCGGAAAATTCTCGGAAAATTCTCGGAAAATTCTCGGAAAATTCCCGGAAAATTCTCGGAAAATTCTCGGAAAATTCTCGGAAAATTCTCGGAAAATTCTCGGAAAATTCTCGGAAAATTCTCGGAAAATTCTCGGAAAATTCTCAGAAAATTCTCAGAAAATTCTCGGAAAATTCTCGGAAAATTCTCGGAAAATTCTCGTAAAATTGACGGAAAATTCTCGGAAAATTCTCGGAAAATTCTCGGAAAATTCTCCGAAAATTCTCGGAAAATTCTCGGAAAATTCTCGGAAAATTCCCGGAAAATTCTCGGAAAATTCTCGAAAAATTCCCGGAAAATTCTCGGAAAATTCTCGGAAAATTCTCGGAAAATTCTCGGAAATTTCTCGGAAAATTCTCGGAAAAATCTCGGAAAAATCTCGGAAAATTCTCGGAAAATTCTCGGAAAATTCTCAGAAAATTCTCGGAAAATTCTCGGAAAATTCTCGGAAAATTCTCGGAAAATTCTCGGAAAATTCTCGGAAAAGTCTCGGAAAATTCTCGGAAAATTCTCGGAAAAATCTCGGAAAATTCTCGGAAAATTCTCGGAAAATTGACGGAAAATTCTCGGAAAATTCTCGGAAAATTCTCGGAAAATTCTCGGAAAATTCTCGGAAAATTCTCGGAAAATTGACGGAAAATTCTCGGAAAATTCTCGGAAAATTCTCGGAAAATTCTCGGAAAATTCTCGGAAAATACTCGGAAAATTGACGGAAAATTCTCGGAAAATTCTCGGAAAATTCTCGGAAGATTCTCGGAAAATTCTCGGAAAATTCTCGGAAAAATCTCGGAAAATTGACGGAAAATTCTCGGAAAATTCTCGGAAAATTCTCGGAAAATTCTCGGAAAATTCTCGGAAAATTCTCGGAAAATTCTCGGAAAATTCTCGGAAAATTCTCGGAAAAATCTCGGAAAATTCTCGGAAAATTCTTGGAAAATTCTCGGAAAATTCTGGGAAAATTCTCGGAAAATTCTCGGAAAATTCTCAGAAAATTCTCGGAAAATTCCCGGAAAATTCTCGGAAAATTCTCGGAAAATTCTCGGAAAATTCTCGGAAAATTCTCAGAAAATTCTCGCAAAATTCCCGGAAAATTCTCGGAAAATTCTCGGAAAATTCTCGGAAAATTCTCGGAAATTTCTCGGAAAATTCTCGGAAAAATCTCGGAAAATTCTCGGAAAATTCTCGGAAAATTCTCGGAAAATTCTCGGAAAATTCTCGGAAAATTCTCGGAAAATTCTCGGAATATTCTCGGAAATTTCTCGGAAAATTCTCGGAAAATTCTCAGAAAATTCTGGGAAAATTCTCGGAAAATTCTCGGAAAATTCTCGGAAAATTCTCGGAAAATTTTCGGGAAAATTCTCGGAAAATTCTCGGAAAATTCTCGGAAAATTCTCGGAAAATTCTCGGAAAATTCTCGGAAAATTCTCGGAAAATTCTCAGAAAATTCTCGGAAAATTCCCGGAAAATTCTCGGAAAATTCTCGGAAAATTCTCCGAAAAATCTCGGAAAATTCTCGGAAAATTCTCGGAAAATTCTCGGAAAATTCTCGGAAAATTCTCGGAAAATTCTCAGAAAATTCTCAGAAAATTCTCGGAAAATTCTCGGAAAATTCTCGGAAAATTCTCGGAAAATTCTCGGAAAATTCCCGGAAAATTCTCGGAAAATTCTCGGAAAATTCTCGGAAAATTCTCGGAAAATTCTCGGAAAATTCTCGGAAAATTCTCGGAAATTTCTCGGAAAATTCTCAGAAAATTCTCAGAAAATTCTCGGAAAATTCTCGGAAAATTCTCGGAAAATTCTCGTAAAATTGACGGAAAATTCTCGGAAAATTCTCGGAAAATTCTCGGAAAATTCTCCGAAAATTCTCGGAAAATTCTCTGAAAATTCTCGGAAAATTCTCAGAAAATTCTCTGAAAATTCTCGGAAAATTCTCGGAAAATTCTCGGAAAATTGACGGAAAATTCTCGGAAGATTCTCGGAAAATTCTCGGAAAATTCTCGGAAAATTCTCGGAAAATTCTCGGAAAATTCTCGGAAAAATCTCGGAAAATTCTCGGAAAATTCTCAGAAAATTCTCGGAAAATTCTCGGAAAATTCTCGCAAAATTCTCGGAAAATTCTCGGAAAATTCTCGGTAAATTCTCGGAAAATTCTCGGAAAATTCTCGTAAAATTGACGGAAAATTCTCGGAAAATTCTCGGAAAATTCTCGGAAAATTCTCGGAAAATTCTCGGAAAATTCTCGGAAAATTCTCAGAAAATTCTCGGAAAATTCTCGGAAAATTCTCGGAAAATTCTCGGAAAATTCTCAGAAAATTGACGGAAAATTCTCGGAAAATTCTCGGAAAATTCTCGGAATATTCTCGGAAAATTCTCGAAAAATTCTCGGAAAAATGTCGGAAAATTCTCGGAAAATTCTCAGAAAATTGACGGAAAATTCTCGGAAAAATCTCGGAAAATTCTCGGAAAATTCTCGGAAAATTCTCGGAAAATTCTCGGAAAATTCTCGGAAAATTCTCGGAAAATTCTCGGAAAATTCTCGGAAAATTCTCGGAAAATTGACGGAAAATTCTCGGAAAATTCTCGGAAAATTCTCGGAAAATTCTCGGAAAATTCTCGGAAAATTCTCGGAAAAATCTCGGAAAATTCTCGGAAAAATCTCGCAAAATTGACGGAAAATTCTCGGAAAATTCTCGGAAAATTCTCGGAAAATTCTCGGAAAATTCTCGGAAAATTCTCGGAAAATTCTCGGAAAATTCTCGGAAAATTCTCGGAAAATTCTCGGAAAATTCTCGGAAAATTGTCGGAAAATTCTCGGAAAATTCTCGGAAAATTCTCGGAAAATTCTCGGAAAATTCTCGGAAAATTCTCGGAAAATTCTCGGAAAATTCTCGGAAAAATCTCGGAAAATTCTCGGAAAAATCTCGGAAAATTGACGGAAAATTCTCGGAAAATTCTCGGAAAATTCTCGGAAAATTCTCGGAAAATTGTCGGAAAATTCTCGGAAAATTCTCAGAAAATTGACGGAAAATTCTCGGAAAAATCTCGGAAAATTCTCGGAAAATTCTCGGAACATTCTCGGAAAATTCTCGGAAAATTCTCGGAAAATTCTCGGAAAAATCTCGGAAAATTCTCGGAAAATTCTCGGAAAATTGACGGAAAATTCTCGGAAAATTCTCGGAAAATTCTCGGAAAATTCTCGGAAAATTCTCGGAAAATTCTCGGAAAATTGACGGAAAATTCTCGGAAAATTCTCGGAAAATTCTCGGAAAATTCTCGGAAATTTCTCGGAAAATTCTCGGAAAATTGACGGAAAATTCTCGGAAAATTCTCGGAAAATTCTCGGAAAATTCTCGGAAAATTCTCGGAAAATTCTCGGAAAAATGTCGGAAAATTCTCGGAAAAATCTCGGAAAATTGACGGAAAATTCTCGGAAAATTCTCGGAAAATTCTCGGAAAATTCTCGGAAAATTCTCGGAAAATTCTCGGAAAATTCTCGGAAAATTCTCGGAAAATTCTCAGAAAATGCTCGGAAACTTCTCGGAAAATTCTCGGAAAATTCTCAGAAAATTGACGGAAAATTCTCGGAAAATTCTCAGAAAATTCTCGGAAAATTCTCGGAAAATTCTCGAAAAATTCTCGGAAAAATGTCGGAAAATTCTCGGAAAATTCTCAGAAAATTGACGGAAAATTCTCGGAAAAATCTCGGAAAATTCTCGGAAAAATTCTCGGAAAATTCTCGGAAAATTCTCGGAAAATTCTCGGAAAATTCTCGGAAAAATCTCGGAAAATTCTCAGAAAATTCTCGGAAAATTGACGGAAAATTCTCGGAAAATTCTCGGAAAATTCTCGGAAAATTCTCGGAAAATTCTCGGAAAATTCTCGGAAAATTGACGGAAAATTGTCAGAAAATTCTCGGAAAATTCTCGGAAAATTGACGGAAAATTCTCGGAAAATTGACGGAAAATTCTCGGGAAATTCTCGGAAAATTCTCGGAAAATTCTCGGAAAATTCTCGGAAAATTCTCGTAAAATTGACGGAAAATTCTCGGAAAATTCTCGGAAAATTCTCGGAAAATTCTCGGAAAATTCTCGGAAAATTCTCGGAAAATTCTCAGAAAATTCTCAGAAAATTCTCGGAAAATTCTCGGAAAATTCTCGGAAAATTCTCAGAAAATTGACGGAAAATTCTCGGAAAATTCTCGGAAAATTCTCGGAAAATTCTCGGAAAATTCTCGAAAAATTCTCGGAAAAATGTCGGAAAATTCTCGGAAAATTCTCAGAAAATTGACGGAAAATTCTCGGAAAAATCTCCGAAAATTCTCGGAAAATTCTCGGAAAATTCTCGGAAAATTCTCGGAAAATTCTCGGAAAATTCTCGGAAAAATCTCGGAAATTTCTCGGAAAAGTCTCTGAAAATTGACGGAAAATTCTCGGAAAATTCTCGGAAAATTCTCGGAAAATTCTCGGAAAATTCTCGGAAAATTCTCGGAAAATTGACGGAAAATTCTCGGAAAATTCTCGGAAAATTATCGGGAAATTCTCGGAAAATTCTCAGAAAATTCTCAGAAAATTCTCAGAAAATTCTCGGAAAATTCTCGGAAAATTCTCGGAAAATTCTCGGAAAATTGACGGAAAATTGTCAGAAAATTCTCGGAAAATTCTCGGAAAATTGACGGAAAATTCTCGGAAAATTGACGGAAAATTCTCGGGAAATTCTCGGAAAATTCTCGGAAAATTCTCGGAAAATTCTCGGAAAATTCTCGTAAAATTGACGGAAAATTCTCGGAAAATTCTCGGAAAATTCTCGGAAAATTCTCGGAAAATTCTCGGAAAATTCTCGGAAAATTCTCAGAAAATTCTCAGAAAATTCTCGGAAAATTCTCGGAAAATTCTCGGAAAATTCTCAGAAAATTGACGGAAAATTCTCGGAAAATTCTCGGAAAATTCTCGGAAAATTCTCGGAAAATTCTCGAAAAATTCTCGGAAAAATGTCGGAAAATTCTCGGAAAATTCTCAGAAAATTGACGGAAAATTCTCGGAAAAATCTCGGAAAATTCTCGGAAAATTCTCGGAAAATTCTCGGAAAATTCTCGGAAAATTCTCGGAAAATTCTCGGAAAAATCTCGGAAATTTCTCGGAAAAGTCTCTGAAAATTGACGGAAAATTCTCGGAAAATTCTCGGAAAATTCTCGGAAAATTCTCGGAAAAATTCTCTGGAAAATTGACGGAAAATTCTCGGAAAATTCTCGGAAAATTATCGGGAAATTCTCGGAAAATTGACGGAAAATTCTCGGAAAATTGACGGAAAATTCTCGGAAAATTCTCGGAAAATTCTCGGAAAATTCTCGGAAAATTCTCGGAAAATTGACGGAAAATTGACGGAAAATTCTCGGAAAATTCTTGTAAAATTGACGGAAAATTCTCGGAAAATTCTCGGAAAATTCTCGGAAAATTCTCGAAAAATTCTCGGAAAAATGTCGGAAAATTCTCGGAAAATTCTCAGAAAATTGACGGAAAAATTCTCGCAAAAATCTCGGAAAATTCTCGGAAAATTTTCGGAAAATTCTCGGAAAATTCTTGGAAAAATTCTCGGAAAATTCTCGGAAAAATCTCGCAAAATTCTCGGAAAATTCTCGAAAATTGACGGAAAATTCTCGGAAAATTCTCGGAAAATTCTCGGAAAATTCTCGGAAAATTCTCGGAAAATTCTCGGAAAATTGACGGAAAAATTCTCGGAAAATTCTCGGAAAATTCTCGGAAAATTCTCGGAAAATTCTCGGAAAATTCTCGGAAAATTGACGGAAAATTCTCGGAAAATTCTCGGAAAATTCTCGGAAAATTCTCGGAAAATTCTCGGAAAATTCTCGGAAAAATCTCGGAAAATTCTCGTAAAAATCTCGGAAAATTGACGGAAAATTCTCGGAAAATTCTCGGAAAATTCTCGGAAAATTCTCGGAAAATTCTGAGAAAATTCTCGGAAAATTCTCGGAAAATTACTCGGAAAATTCTCGGAAAAATCTCGGAAAATTCTCGGAAAATTCTTGGAAAATTCTCGGAAAATTCTCGGAAAATTCTCGGAAAATTCTCGGAAAATTCTCAGAAAATTCTCGGAAAATTCCTGGAAAATTCTCAAAAATTCTCGGAAAATTCTCGGAAAATTCCCGGAAAATTCTCAGAAAATTCTCGGAAAATTCCCGGAAAATTCTCGGAAAATTCTCGGAAAAATCTCGGAAAATTCTCGGAAAATTCTCGGAAAATTCTCAGAAAATTCTCGGAAAATTCTCGGAAAATTCTCGGAAAAATCTCGGAAAATTCTCGGAAATTTCTCGGAAAATTCTCGGAAAATTCTCGGAAAATTCTCGGAAAATTCTCGGAAAATTCTCGGAAAATTCTCGGAAAATTCTCGGAAAATTCCCGGAAAATTCTCGGAAAATTCTCGGAAAATTCTCGGAAAATTCTCGGAAAATTCTCGGAAAATTCTCGGAAAATTCTCGGAAAATTCTCGGAAAATTCTCGGAAAATTCTCAGAAAATTCTCAGAAAATTCTCGGAAATTTCTCGGAAAATTCTCGGAAAATTCTCGTAAAATTGACGGAAAATTCTCGGAAAATTCTCGGAAAATTCTCGGAAAATTCTCGGAAAATTCTCGGAAAATTCTCAGAAAATTGACGGAAAATTCTCGGAAAATTCTCGGAAAATTCTCGGAAAATTCTCGGAAAATTCTCGAAAAATTCTCGGAAAAATGTCGGAGAATTCTCGGAAAATTCTCAGAAAATTGACGGAAAATTCTTGGAAAAATCTCGGAAAATTCTCGGAAAATTCTCGGAAAATTCTCGGAAAAGTCTCGGAAAATTCTCGGAAAATTCCCTGGGAAAATCTCGGAAAATTCTTGGAAAATTCTCGGAAAATTGACGGAAAATTCTCGGAAAATTCTCGGAAAATTCTCGGAAAATTCTCGGAAAATTCTCGGAAAATTCTCGAAAATTCTCGGAAAATTCTCGGAAAATTCTCGGAAAATTCTCGGAAAATTCTCGGAAAATTCTCGGGAAATTCTCGTAAAATTGACGGAAAATTCTCGGAAAATTCTCGGAAAATTCTCGGAAAATTCTCGGAAAATTCTCGGAAAATTCTCGGAAAATTCTCAGAAAATTCTCGGAAAATTCTCAGGAAATTCTCGGAAAATTCTCGGAAAATTCTCGGAAAATTCTCGGAAAATTCTCGGAAAATTCTCGGAAAATTCTCGAAAAATTCTCGGAAAAATGTCGGAAAATTCTCGGAAAATTCTCAGAAAATTGACGGAAAATTCTCGGAAAAAATCTCGGAAAATTCTCGGAAAATTCTCGGAAAATTCTCGGAAAATTCTCGGAAAATTCTCGGGAAATTCTCGGAAAATTCTCGGAAAATTCTCGGAAAATTCTCGGAAAATTGACGGAAAATTCTCGGAAAATTCTCGGAAAATTCTCGGAAAATTCTCGGAAAATTCTCGGAAAATTCTCGGAAAAATCTCGGAAAATTCTCGGAAAAATCTCGGAAAATTGACGGAAAATTCTCGGAAAATTCTCGGAAAATTCTCGGAAAATTCTCGGAAAATTCTCGGAAAATTCTCGGAAAATTCTCGGAAAATTCTCGGAAAATTCTCGGAAAATTCTCGGAAAATTCTCGGAAAATTCTCGGAAAATTCTCGGAAAATTCGGAAAATTCTCGGAAAATTCTCGGAAAATTCTCGGAAAATTCTCGGAAAAATCTCGGAAAATTCTCGGAAAAATCTCGGAAAATTGACGGAAAATTCTCGGAAAATTCTCGGAAAATTCTCGGAAAATTCTCGGAAAATTCTCGGAAAATTCTCGGAAAATTCTCAGAAAATTGACGGAAAATTCTCGGAAAAATCTCGGAAAATTCTCGGAAAATTCTCGGAAAATTCTCGGAAAATTCTCGGAAAATTCTCGGAAAATTCTCGGAAAAATCTCGGAAATTCTCGGAAAATTCTTCGGAAAATTGACGGAAAATTCTCGGAAAATTCTCGGAAAATTCTCGGGAAAATTCTCGGAAAATTCTCGGAAAATTCTCGGAAAATTGACGGAAAATTCTCGGAAAATTCTCGGAAAATTCTTGGAAAATTCTCGGAAAATTCTCGGAAAATTCTCGGAAAATTCTCGGAAAATTCTCAGAAAATTCTCGGAAAATTCCCGGAAAATTCTCGGAAAATTCTCGGCAAATTCTCGGAAAATTCTCGGAAAATTCTCAGAAAATTCTCGGAAAATTCCCGGAAAATTCTCGGAAAATTCTCGGAAAATTCTCGGAAAATTCTCGGAAATTTCTCGGAAAATTCTCGGAAAAATCTCGGAAAATTCTCGGAAAATTCTCGGAAAATTCTCAGAAAATTCTCGGAAAATTCTCGGAAAATTCTCGGAAATTCTCGGAAAATTCTCGGAAATTTCTCGGAAAATTCTCGGAAAATTCTCGGAAAATTCTCGGAAAATTCTCGGAAAATTCTCGGAAAATTCTCGGAAAATTCTCGGAAAATTCCCGGAAAATTCTCGGAAAATTCTCGGAAAATTCTCGGAAAATTCTCGGAAAATTCTCGGAAATTCTCGGGAAAATTCTCGGAAAATTCTCGGAAAATTCTCGGAAAATTCTCAGAAAATTCTCAGAAAATTCTCGGAAATTTCTCGGAAAATTCTCGGAAAATTCTCGGAAATTCTCGGAAAATTCTCGGAAATTCTCGGAAAATTCTCGGAAAATTCTCGGAAAATTCTCGGAAAATTCTCAGAAAATTGACGGAAAATTCTCGGAAAATTCTCGGAAAATTCTCGGAAAATTCTCGGAAAATTCTCGGAAAATTCTCGGAAAATTCTCAGAAAATTGACGGAAAATTCTCGGAAAAATCTCGGAAAATTCTCGGAAAATTCTCGGAAAATTCTCGGAAAAAGTCTCGGAAAATTCTCGGAAAATTCTCGGAAAAATCTCGGAAAATTCTCGGAAAATTCTCGGAAAATTGACGGAAAATTCTCGGAAAATTCTCGGAAAATTCTCGGAAAATTCTCGGAAAATTCTCGGAAAATTGACGGAAAATTCTCGGAAAATTCTCGGAAAATTCTCGGAAAATTCTCGGAAAATTCTCGGAAAATACTCGGAAAATTGACGGAAAATTCTCGGAAAATTCCTCGGAAAATTCTCGGAAAATTCTCGGAAAATTCTCGGAAAATTCTCGGAAAAATCTCGGAAAATTGACGGAAAATTCCTCGGAAATTCTCGGAAAATTCTCGGAAAATTCTCGGAAAATTCTCGGAAAATTCTCGGAAAATTCTCGGAAAATTCTCGGGAAATTCTCGGAAAAATCTCGGAAAATTCTCGGAAAATTCTTGGAAAATTCTCGGAAAATTCTCGGAAAATTCTCGGAAAATTCTCGGAAAATTCTCAGAAAATTCTCGGAAAATTCCCGGAAAATTCTCGGAAAATTCTCGGAAAATTCTCGGAAAATTCTCGGAAAATTCTCAGAAAATTCTCGCAAAATTCCCGGAAAATTCTCGGAAATTCTCGGAAAATTCTCGGAAAATTCTCGGAAATTTCTCGGAAAATTCTCGGAAAAATCTCGGAAAATTCTCGAAAATTCTCGGAAAAATTCTCGGAAAATTCTCGGAAAATTCTCGGAAAATTCTCGGAAAATTCTCGGAATATTCTCGGAAATTTCTCGGAAAATTCTCGGAAAATTCTCAGAAAATTCTGGGAAAATTCTCGGAAAATTCTCGGAAAATTCTCGGAAAATTCTCGGAAAATTCTCGGGAAAATTCTCGGAAAATTCTCGGAAAATTCTCGGAAAATTTCTCGGAAAATTCTCGGAAAATTCTCGGAAAATTCTCGGAAAATTCTCAGAAAATTCTCGGAAAATTCCCGGAAAATTCTCGGAAAATTCTCGGAAAATTCTCGGAAATTTCTCGGAAAATTCTCGGAAAATTCTCGGAAAATTCTCGGAAAATTCTCGGAAAATTCTCGGAAAATTCTCAGAAAATTCTCAGAAAATTCTCGGAAAATTCTCGGAAATTCTCGGAAAATTCTCGGAAATTCTCGGAAAATTCCCGGAAAATTCTCGGAAAATTCTCGGAAAATTCTCGGAAAATTCTCGGAAAATTCTCGGAAAATTCTCGGAAAATTCTCGGAAAATTCTCAGAAAATTCTCAGAAAATTCTCGGAAAAATTCTCGGAAAATTCTCGGAAAATTCTCGTAAAATTGACGGAAAATTCTCGGAAAATTCTCGGAAAATTCTCGGAAAATTCTCCGAAAATTCTCGGAAAATTCTCGGAAAATTCTCGGAAAATCCTCAGAAAATTCTCTGAAAATTCTCGGAAAATTCTCGGAAAATTCTCGGAAAATTGACGGAAAATTCTCGGAAGATTCTCGGAAAATTCTCGGAAAATTCTCGGAAAATTCTCGGAAAATTCTCGGAAAATTCTCGAAAAATCTCGGAAAATTCTCGGAAAATTCTCAGAAAATTCTCGGAAAATTCTCGGAAAAATTCTCGGAAAATTCTCGGAAAATTCTCGGAAAATTCTCGGAAAATTCTCGGAAAATTCTCGGAAAATTCTCGTAAAATTGACGGAAAATTCTCGGAAAATTCTCGGAAAATTCTCGGAAAATTCTCGGAAAATTCTCGGAAAATTCTCGGAAAATTCTCAGAAAATTCTCGGAAAATTCTCGGAAAATTCTCGGAAAATTCTCGGAAAATTCTCAGAAAATTGACGGAAAATTCTCGGAAAATTCTCGGAAAATTCTCGGAAAATTCTCGGAAAATTCTCGAAAAATTCTCGGAAAAATGTCGGAAAATTCTCGGAAAATTCTCAGAAAATGACGGAAAATTCTCGGAAAATTCTCGAAAATTCTCGGAAAATTCTCGGAAAATTCTCGGAAAATTCTCGGAAAATTCTCGGAAAATTCTCGGAAAAATCTCGGAAAATTGACGGAAAATTCTCAGAAAATTCTCGGAAATTTCTCGGAAAATTCTCGGAAAATTCTCGGAAAATTCTCGGAAAATTCTCGGAAAATTCTCGGAAAATTCTCGGAAAATTCTCGGAAAATTCTCGGAAAATTCTCGGAAAATTCTCGGAAAATTCTCGGAAAATTCTCGGAAAATTCTCGGAAAAATCTCGGAAAATTCTCGGAAAAAATCTCGGAAAATTGACGGAAAAATTCTCGGGAAAATTCTCGGAAAATTCTCGGAAAATTCTCGGAAAATTCTCGGAAAATTCTCGGAAAATTCTCAGAAAATTGACGGAAAATTCTCGGAAAAAATCTCGGAAAATTCTCGGAAAATTCTCGGAACATTCTCGGAAAATTCTCGGAAAATTCTCGGAAAATTCTCGGAAAAATCTCGGAAATTCTCGGAAAATTCTCGGAAAATTGACGGAAAATTCTCGGAAAATTCTCGGAAAATTCTCGGAAAATTCTCGGAAAATTCTCGGAGAATTCTCGGAAAATTGACGGAAAATTCTCGGAAAATTCTCGGAAAATTCTCGGAAAATTCTCGGAAAATTCTCGGAAAATTCTCGGAAAATTGACGGAAAATTCTCGGGAAATTCTCGGAAAATTCTCGGAAAATTCTCGGAAAATTCTCGGAAAATTCTCGGAAAAATGTCGGAAAATTCTCGGAAAATCTCGGAAAATTGACGGAAAATTCTCGGAAAATTCTCGGAAAATTCTCGGAAAATTCTCGGAAAATTCTCGGAAAATTCTCGGAAAAATTCTCGGAAAATTCTCGGAAAATTCTCAGAAAATTCTCGGAAACTTCTCGGAAAATTCTCGGAAAATTCTCAGAAAATTGACGGAAAATTCTCGAAAGATTCTCAGAAAATTCTCGGAAAATTCTCGGAAAATTCTCGAAAAATTCTCGGAAAAATGTCGGAAAATTCTCGGAAAATTCTCAGAAAATTGACGGAAAATTCTCGGAAAAATCTCGGAAAATTCTCGGAAAAATTCTCGGAAAATTCTCGGAAAATTCTCGGAAAATTCTCGGAAAATTCTCGGAAAAATCTCGGAAAATTCTCGGAAAATTCTCGGAAAATTGACGGAAAATTCTCGGAAGGAAAATTCTCGGAAAATTCTCGGAAAATTCTCGGAAAATTCTCGGAAATCTCGGAAAACTGACGGAAAATTCTCCGAAATTCTCGGAAAATTCTCGGAAAATTGACGGAAAATTCTCGGAAAATTGACGGAAAATTCTCGGAAAATTCTCGGAAAATTCTCGGAAAATTCTCGGAAAATTCTCGGAAAATTCTCGTAAAATTGAGGAAAAACTCTCGGAAAATTCTCGGAAAATTCTCGGAAAATTCTCGGAAATTCTCGGAAAATTCTCGGAAAACTCTCAGAAAATTCTCAGAAAATTCTCGGAAAATTCTCGGAAAATTCTCGGAAAATTCTCAGAAAATTGACGGAAAATTCTCGGAAAATTCTCGGAAAATTCTCGGAAAATTCCTCGGAAAATTCTCGAAAAATTCTCGGAAAAATCTCGGAAAATTCTCGGAAAATTCTCAGAAAATTGACGGAAAATTCTCGGAAAAATCTCGGAAAATTCTCGCAAAATTCTCGGAAAATTCTCGGAAAATTCTCGGAAAATTCTCGGAAAAATCTCGGAAATTCTCGGAAAATTCTCGGAAAATTGACGGAAAATTCTCCGAAAATTCTCGGAAAATTCTCGGAAAATTGACGGAAAATTCTCGGAAAATTGACGGAAAATTCTCGGAAAATTCTCGGAAAATTCTCGGAAAATTCTCGGAAAATTCTCGGAAAATTCTCGTAAAATTGACGGAAAATTCTCGGAAAATTCTCGGAAAATTCTCGGAAAATTCTCGGAAAATTCTCGGAAAAAATCTCGGAAAACTCTCAGAAAATTCTCAGAAAATCTCGGAAAATTCTCGGAAAATTCTCGGAAAATTCTCAGAAAATTGACGGAAAATTCTCGGAAAATTCTCGGAAAATTCTCGGAAAATTCTCGGAAAATTCTCGGAAAATTCTCGGAAAAATGTCGGGAAAATTCTCGGAAAATTCTCAGAAAATTGACGGAAAATTCTCGAAAAATCTCGGAAAATTCTCGCAAAATTCTCGGAAAATTCTCGGAAAATTCTCGGAAAATTCTCGGAAAATTCTCGGAAAAATCTCGGAAATTCTCGGAAAACTCTCTGAAAATTGACGGGAAAATTCTCGGAAAATTCTCGGAAATTCTGGAAAATTCTCGGAAATTCTCGGAAAATTCTCGGAAAATTGACGGAAAATTCTCGGAAAATTCTCGGAAAATTCTCGGAAAATTCTCGGAAAATTGACGGAAAATTCTCGGAAAATTGACGGAAAATTCTCGGAAAATTCTCGGAAAATTCTCGGAAAATTCTCGGAAAATTCTCGGAAAATTCTCGGAAAATTGACGGAAAATTCTCGGAAAATTCTTGTAAAATTGACGGAAAATTCTCTGAAAATTCTCGGAAAATTCTCGGAAAATTCTCGAAAAATTCTCGGAAAAATGTCGGAAAATTCTCGGAAAATTCTCAGAAAATTGACGGAAAATTCTCGGAAAAATCTCGGAAAATTCTCGGAAAATTCTCGGAAAATCTCGGAAAATTCTTGGAAAATTCTCGGAAAATTCTCGGAAAAATCTCGGAAAATTCTCGGAAAATTCTCGGAAAATGGACGGAAAATTCTCGGAAAATTCTCGGAAAATTGACGGAAAATTCTCGGAAAATTCTCGGAAAATTCTTGGAAAATTCTCGGAAAATTCTCGGAAAATTCTCGGAAAATTCTCGGAAAATTCTCAGAAAATTCTCGGAAAATTCCCGGAAAATTCTCGGAAAATTCTCGGCAAATTTCTCGGAAAATTCTCGGAAAATTCTCAGAAAATTCTCGGAAAATTCCCGGAAAATTCTCGGAAAATTCTCGGAAAATTCTCGGAAAATTCTCGGAAATTTCTCGGAAATTCTCGGAAAAATCTCGGAAAATTCTCGGAAAATTCTCGGAAAATTCTCAGAAAATTCTCGGAAAATTCTCGGAAAATTCTCGGAAAATTCTCGGAAAATTCTCGGAAATTTCTCGGAAAATTCTCGGAAAATTCTCGGAAAATTCTCGGAAAATTCTCGGAAAAATTCTCGGAAAATTCTCGGAAAATTCTCGGAAAATTCCCGGAAAATTCTCGGAAAATTCTCGGAAAATTCTCGGAAAATTCTCGGAAAATTCTCGGAAAATTCTCGGAAAATTCTCGGAAAATTCTCGGAAAATTCTCAGAAAATTCTCAGAAAATTCTCGGAAATTTCTCGGAAAATTCTCGGAAAATTCTCGTAAAATTGACGGAAAATTCTCGGAAAATTCTCGGAAAATTCTCGGAAAATTCTCGGAAAATTCTCGGAAAATTCTCAGAAAATTGACGGAAAATTCTCGGAAAATTCTCGGAAAATTCTCGGAAAATTCTCGGAAAAATGTCGGAAAATTCTCGGAAAATTCTCAGAAAATTGACGGAAAATTCTCGGAAAGATCTCGGAAAAATTCTCGGAAAATTCTCGGAAATTCTCGGAAAAGTCTCGGAAAATTCTCGGAAAATTCCCGGAAAAATCTCGGAAAATTCTCGGAAAATTCTCGGAAAATTCTCGGAAAATTCTCGGAAAATTCTCGGAAAATTCTCGGAAAATTCTCGGAAAATTCTCGGAAAAATACTCGGAAAATTGACGGAAAATTCTCGGAAAATTCTCGGAAAATTCTCGGAAAATTCTCGGAAAATTCTCGGAAAATTCTCGGAAAAATCTCGGAAAATTGACGGAAAATTCTCGGAAAATTCTCGGAAAATTCTCGGAAAATTCTCGGAAAATTCTCGGAAAATTCTTGGAAAATTCTCGGAAAATTCTCGGAAAATTCTCGGAAAATTCTCGGAAAATTCTCGAAAAAATTCTCGGAAAAATGTCGGAAAATTCTCGGAAAATTCTCAGAAAATTGACGGAAAATTCTCGGAAAAATCTCGGAAAATTCTCGCCAAATTCTCGGAAAATTCTCGGAAAATTCTCGGAAAATTCTCGGAAAATTCTCGGAAAAATCTCGGAAATTTCTCGGAAAAACTCTCTGAAAATTGACGGAAAATTCTCGGAAAATTCTCGGAAAATTCTCGGAAAATTCTCGGAAAATTCTCGGAAAATTCTCGGAAAATTGACGGAAATTCTCGGAAAATTCTCGGAAAATTCTCGGAAAATTCTCGGAAAATTGACGGAAAATTCTCGGAAAATTGACGGAAAATTCTCGGAAAATTCTCGGAAAATTCTCGGAAAATTCTCGGAAAATTCTCGGAAAATTCTCGGAAAATTGACGGAAAATTCTCGGAAAATTCTTGTAAAATTGACGGAAAATTCTCTGAAAATTCTCGGAAATTCTCGGAAAATTCTCGAAAAATTCTCGGAAAATGTCGGAAAATTCTCGGAAAATTCTCAGAAAATTGACGGAAAATTCTCGGAAAAATCTCGGAAAATTCTCGGAAAATTCTCGGAAAATTCTCGGAAAATTCTTGGAAAATTCTCGGAAAATTCTCGGAAAAATCTCGGAAAATTCTCGCAAAATTCTCGGAAAATTGACGGAAAATTCTCGGAAAATTCTCGGAAAATTGACAGGAAAATTCTCGGAAAATTCTCGGAAAATTCTTGGAAAATTCTCGGAAAATTCTCGGAAAATTCTCGGAAAATTCTCGGAAAATTCTCAGAAAATTCTCGGAAAATTCCCGGAAAATTCTCGGAAAATTCTCGGCAAATTCTCGGAAAATTCTCGGAAAATTCTCAGAAAATTCTCGGAAAATTCCCGGAAAATTCTCGGAAAATTCTCGGAAAATTCTCGGAAAATTCTCGGAAATTTCTCGGAAAATTCTCGGAAAAATCTCGGAAATTCTCGGAAAATTCTCGGAAAATTCTCAGAAAATTCTCGGAAAATTCTCGGAAAATTCTCGGAAAATTCTCGGAAAATTCTCGGAAATTTCTCGGAAAATTCTCGGAAAATTCTCGGAAATTCTCGGAAAATTCTCGGAAAATTCTCGGAAAATTCTCGGAAAATTCTCCGGAAAATTCTCGGAAAATTCTCGGAAAATTCTCGGAAAATTCTCGGAAAATTCTCGGAAAATTCTCGGAAAATTCTCGGAAAATTCTCGGAAAATTCTCGGAAAATTCTCAGAAAATTCTCAGAAAATTTCGATCGGAAAATTCTCGGAAAATTCTCGTAAAATTGCCGAAAAATTCTCGGAAAATTCTCGGAAAATTCTCGGAAAATTCTCGGAAAATTCTCGGAAAGTTCTCGAAGAAAATTGACGGAAATTCTCGGAAAATTCTCGGAAAATTCTCGGAAAATTCTCGGAAAATTCTCGAAAAATTCTCGGAAAATGTCGGAAAATTCTCGGAAAATTCTCAGAAAATTGACGGAAAATTCTCGGAAAGATCTCGGAAAATTCTCGGAAAATTCTCGGAAAATTCTCGGAAAAGTCTCGGAAAATTCTCGGAAAATTCCCGGAAAAATCTCGGAAAATTCTCGGAAAATTCTCGGAAAATTCTCGGAAAATTCTCGGAAAATTCTCGGAAAATTCTCGGAAAATTCTCGGAAAATTCTCGGAAAATACTCGGAAAATTGACGGAAAATTCTCGGAAAATTCTCGGAAAATTCTCGGAAAATTCTCGGAAAATTCTCGGAAATCTCGGAAAAATCTCGGAAAATTGACGGAAAATTCTCGGAAAATTCTCGGAAAATTCTCGGAAAATTCTCGGAAAATTCTCGGAAAATTCTTGAAAATTCTCGGAAAATTCTCGGAAAAATTCTCGGAAAATTCTCGGAAAATTCTCAGAAAATTCTCGGAAAATTCCCGGAAAATTCTCGGAAAATTCTCGGAAAATTCTCGGAAAATTCTCGGAAAATTTCTCAGAAAATTCTCGCAAAATTCCCGGAAAATTCTCGGAAAATTCTCGGAAAATTCTCGGAAAAATTCTCGGAAATTTCTCGGAAAATTCTCGGAAAAATCTCGGAAAATTCTCGGAAAATTCTCGGAAAATTCTCGGAAAATTCTCGGAAAATTCTCGGAAAATTCTCGGAAAATTCTCGGAATATTCTCGGAAATTTCTCGGAAAATTCTCGGAAAATTCTCAGAAAATTCTGGGAAAAATTCTCGGAAAATTCTCGGAAAATTCTCGGAAAATTCTCGGAATATTCTCGGGAAAATTCTCGGAAAATTCTCGGAAAATTCTCGGAAAATTCTCGGAAAATTCTCGGAAAATTCTCGGAAAATTCTCGGAAAATTCTCAGAAAATTCTCGGAAAATTCCCGGAAAATTCTCGGAAAATTCTCGGAAAATTCTCGGGAAATTCTCGGAAAATTCTCGGAAAATTCTCGGAAAATTCTCGGAAAATTCTCGGAAAATTCTCGGAAAATTCTCGGAAAATTCTCAGAAAATTCTCGGAAAATTCTCGGAAAATTCTCGGAAAATTCTCGGAAAATTCTCGGAAAATTCTCGAAAAATTCTCGGAAAATTCTCGGAAAATTCTCGGAAAATTCTCGGAAATTCTCGGAAAAATTCTCGGAAAATTCTCGGAAAATTCTCAGAAAATTTCTCAGAAAATTCTCGGAAAATTCTCGGAAAATTCTCGGAAAATTCTCGTAAAATTGACGGAAAATTCTCGGAAAATTCTCGGAAAATTCTCGGAAAAATTCTCCGAAAATTCTCGGAAAATTCTCGGAAAATTCTCGGAAAATCCTCAGAAATTCTCTGAAAATTCTCGGAAAATTCTCGGAAAATTCTCGGAAAATTGACGGAAATTCTCGGAAGATTCTCGGAAAATTCTCGGAAAATTCTCGGAAAATTCTCGGAAAATTCTCGGAAATTCTCGAAAAATCTCGGAAAATTCTCGGAAATTCTCAGAAAATTCTCGGAAAATTCTCGGAAAATTCTCTGAAAATTCTCGGAAATTCTCGGAAAATTCTCGGAAAATTCTCGGAAAATTCTCGGAAAATTCTCGTAAAATGACGGAAAATTCTCGGAAAATTCTCGGAAAATTCTCGGAAAATTCTCGGAAAATTCTCGGAAAATTCTCGGAAAATTCTCAGAAAATTCTCGGAAAATTCTCGGAAAATTCTCGGAAAATTCTCTGAAAATTCTCAGAAAATTGACGGAAAATTCTCGGAAAATTCTCGGAAAATTCTCGGAAAATTCTCGGAAAATTCTCGAAAAATTCTCGGAAAAATGTCGGAAAATTCTCGGAAAATTCTCAGAAAATTGACTGGAAAATTCCCGGAAAATTCTCGGAAATTCTCGGAAAATTCTCGGAAAATTCTCGGAAAATTCTCGGAAAATTCTCGGAAAATTCTCGGAAAAATCTCGAAAATTGACGGAAAATTCTCAGAAAATTCTCGGAAATTTCTCGGAAAATTCTCGAAAATTCTCGGAAAATTCTCGGAAAATTCTCGGAAAATTCTCGGAAAATTCTCGGAAAATTCTCGGAAAATTCTCGGAAAATTCTCGGAAAATTCTCGGAAAATTCTCGGAAAATTCTCGGAAAATTCTCGGAAAATTCTCGAAAAATCTCGGAAAATTCTCGGAAAAATCTCGGAAAATTGACGGAAAATTCTCGGAAAATTCTCGGAAATTCTCGGAAAATTCTCGGAAAATTCTCGGAAAATTCTCGGAAAATTCTCAGAAAATTGACGGAAAATTCTCGGAAAAATCTCGGAAAATTCTCGGAAAATTCTCGGAACATTCTCGGAAAATTCTCGGAAAATTCTCGGAAAATTCTCGGAAAAATCTCGGAAAATTCTCGGAAATTTCTCGGAAAATTGACGGAAAATTCTCGGAAAATTCTCGGAAAATTCTCGGAAAATTCTCGGAAAATTCTCGGAGAATTCTCGGAAAATTGACGGAAAATTCTCGGAAATTCTCGGAAAATTCTCGGAAAATTCTCGGAAAATTCTCCGAAAATTCTCGGAAATTGACGGAAAATTCTCGGAAAATTCTCGGAAAATTCTCGGAAAATTCTCGGAAAATTCTCGGAAAATTCTCGGAAAAATGTCAGAAAATTTCTCGGAAAAATCTCGGAAAATTGACGGAAAATTCTCGGAAAATTCTCGGAAAATTCTCGGAAAATTCTCGGAAAATTCTCGGAAAATTCTCGGAAAATTCTCGAAAATTCTCGGAAAATTCTCAGAAAATTCTCGGAAAATTCTCGGAAAATTCTCGAAAAATTCTCGGAAAAATGTCGGAAAATTCTCGGAAAATTCTCAGAAAATTGACGGAAAATTCTCGGAAAAATCTCGGAAAATTCTCGGAAAAATTCTCGGAAAATTCTCGGAAAATTCTCGGAAAATTCTCGGAAAATTCTCGGAAAAATCTCGGAAAATTCTCGGAAAATTCTCGGAAAATTGACGGAAAATTCTCGGAAAATTCTCGGAAAATTCTCGGAAAATTCTCGGAAAATTCTCGGAAAATTCTCGGAAAATTGACGGAAAATTCTCCGAAAATTCTCGGAAAATTCTCGGAAAATTGACGGAAAATTCTCGGAAAATTGACGGAAAATTCTCGGAAAATTCTCGGAAAATTCTCGGAAAATTCTCGGAAAATTCTCGGAAAATTCTCGTAAAATTGACGGAAAATTCTCGGAAAATTCTCGGAAAATTCTCGGAAAATTCTCGGAAAATTCTCGGAAAATTCTCGGAAAACTCTCAGAAAATTCTCAGAAAATTCTCGGAAAATTCTCGGAAAATTCTCGGAAAATTCTCAGAAAATTGACGGAAAATTCTCGGAAAATTCTCGGAAAATTCTCGGAAAATTCTCGGAAAATTCTCGAAAAATTCTCGGAAAAATGTCGGAAAATTCTCGGAAAATTCTCAGAAAATTGACGGAAAATTCTCGGAAAAATCTCGGAAAATTCTCGCAAAATTCTCGGAAAATTCTCGGAAAATTCTCGGAAAATTCTCGGAAAATTCTCGGAAAAATCTCGGAAATTTCTCGGAAAACTCTCTGAAAATTGACGGAAAATTCTCGGAAAATTCTCGGAAAATTCTCGGAAAATTCTCGGAAAATTCTCGGAAAATTCTCGGAAAATTGACGGAAAATTCGGGGAAAATTCTCGGAAAATTCTCGGAAAATTCTCGGAAAATTGACGGAAAATTCTCGGAAAATTGACGGAAAATTCTCGGAAAATTCTCGGAAAATTCTCGGAAAATTCTCGGAAAATTCTCGGAAAATTCTCGGAAAATTGACGGAAAATTCTCGGAAAATTCTTGTAAAATTGACGGAAAATTCTCGGAAAATTCTCGGAAAATTCTCGGAAAATTCTCGAAAAATTCTCGGAAAAATGTCGGAAAATTCTCGGAAAATTCTCAGAAAATTGACGGAAAATTCTCGGAAAAATCTCGGAAAATTCTCGGAAAATTCTCGGAAAATTCTCGGAAAATTCTTGGAAAATTCTCGGAAAATTCTCGGAAAAATCTCGGAAAATTCTCGGAAAATTCTCGGAAAATTGACCGAAAATTCTCGAAAATTCTCGGAAAATTCTCGGAAAATTCTCGGAAAATTCTCGGAAAATTCTCGGAAAATTGACGGAAAATTCTCGGAAAATTCTCGGAAAATTCTCGGAAAATTCTCGGAAAATTCTCGGAAAATTCTCGGAAAATTGACGGAAAATTCTCGGAAAATTCTCGGAAAATTCTCGGAAAATTCTCGGAAAATTCTCGGAAAATTCTCGGAAAAATCTCGGAAAATTCTCGTAAAAATCTCGGAAAATTGACGGAAAATTCTCGGAAAATTCTCGGAAAATTCTCGGAAAATTCTCGGAAATTCTCGGAAAATTCTCGGAAAATTCTCGGAAAATTCTCGGAAAATTCTCGGAAAAATCTCGGAAAATTCTCGGAAAATTCTTGGAAAATTCTCGGAAAATTCTCGGAAAATTCTCGGAAAATTCTCGGAAAATTCTCAGAAATTCTCGGAAAATTCCCGGAAAATTCTCGGAAAATTCTCGGAAAATTCTCGGAAAATTCTCGGAAAATTCTCAGAAAATTCTCGGAAAATTCCCGGAAAATTCTCGGAAAAATTCTCGGAAAATTCTCAGAATTTCTCGGAAAATTCTCGGAAAAATCTCGGAAAATTCTCGGAAAATTCTCGAAAATTCTCAGAAAATTCTCGGAAAATTCTCGGAAAATTCTCGGAAAATTCTCGGAAAATTGTCGGAAATTTCTCGGAAAATTCTCGGAAAATTTCTCGGAAATTCTCGGAAAATTCTCGGAAAATTCTCGGAAAATTCTCGGAAAATTCTCGGAAAATTCCCGGAAAATTCTCGGAAAATTCTCGGAAAATTCTCGGAAAATTCTCGGAAAATTCTCGGAAAATTCTCGGAAAATTCTCGGAAAATTCTCGGAAAATTCTCGGAAAATTCTCAGAAAATTCTCAGAAAATTCTCGGGAATTTTTTGGAAAATTCTCGGAAAATTCTCGTAAAATTGACGGAAAATTCTCGGAAAATTCTCGGAAAATTCTCGGAAAATTCTCGGAAAATTCTCGGAAAATTCTCAGAAAATTGACGGAAAATTCTCGGAAAATTCTCGGAAAATTCTCGGAAAATTCTCGGAAAATTCTCGAAAAATTCTCGGAAAAATGTCGGAGAATTCTCGGAAAATTCTCAGAAAATTGACGGAAAATTCTCGGAAAAATCTCGGAAAATTCTCGGAAAATTCTCGGAAAATTCTCGGAAAAGTCTCGGAAAAATTCTCGGAAAATTCCTGGAAAAATCTCGGAAAATTCTCGGAAAATTCTCGGAAAATTGAAGGAAAATTCTCGGAAAATTCTCGAAAATTCTCGGAAAATTCTCGGAAAATTCTCGGAAGATTCTCGGAAAATTGACGGAAAATTCTCGGAAAATTCTCGGAAAATTCTCGGAAAATTCTCGGAAAATTCTCGGAAAATACTCGGAAAATTGACGGAAAATTGTCGGAAAATTCTCGGAAAATTCTCGGAAAATTCTCGGAAAATTCTCGGAAAATTCTCGGAAAAATCTCGGAAAATTGACGGAAAATTCTCGGAAAATTCTCGGAAAATTCTCGGAAACTTCTCGGAAAATTCTCTGAAAATTCTCGGAAAATTCTCGGAAAATTCTCGGAAAATTCTCGGAAAATCTCGGAAAATTCTCGGAAAATTCTTGGAAAATTCTCGGAAAATTCTCGGAAAATTCTCGGAAAATTCTCGGAAAATTGTCAGAAAATTCTCGGAAAATTCCCGGAAAATTCTCGGAAAATTCTCGGAAAATTCTCGGAAAATTCTCGGAAAATTCTCAGAAAATTCTCGCAAAATTCCCGGAAAATTCTCGGAAAATTCTCGGAAAATTCTCGGAAAATTCTCGGAAATTTCTCGGAAAATTCTCGGAAAAATCTCGGAAAATTCTCGGAAAATTCTCGGAAAATTCTCGGAAAATTCTCGGAAAATTCTCGGAAAATTCTCCGAAAATTCTCGGAAAATTCTCGGAAAATTCTCGGAAATTTCTCGGAAAATTCTCGGAAAATTCTCAGAAAATTCTGGGAAAATTCTCGGAAAATTCTCGGAAAATTCTCGGAAAATTCTCGGAAAATTCTCGGGAAAATTCTCGGAAAATTCTCGGAAAATTCTCGGAAAATTCTCGGAAAATTCTCGGAAATTCTCGGAAAATTCTCGGAAAATTCTCAGAAAATTCTCGGAAATTCTCGGAAAATTCTCGGAAAATTCTCGGAAAATTCTCGGAAATTCTCGGAAAATTCTCGGAAAATTCTCCGGAAATTCTCGGAAATTCTCAGAAAATTCTCAGGAAAATTCTGAAATTCTCAGAAAATTCTCGGAAAATTCTCGGAAAATTCTCGGAAAATTCTCGGAAAATTCTCGGAAAATTCTCCGGAAAATTCTCGGAAAATTCCCGGAAAATTCTCGTGAAAATTCTCGGAAAATTCTCGGAAAATTCTCAGAAAATTGACGGAAAATTCTCGGAAAAATCTCGGAAAATTCTCGGAAAATTCTCGGAAAATTCTCGGAAAATTCTCGGAAAATTCTCGGAAAAATCTCGGAAAATTCTCGGAAAATTCTCGGAAAATTGACGGAAAATTCTCGGAAAATTCTCGGAAAATTCTCGGAAAATTCTCGGAAAATTCTCGGAAAATTCTCGGAAAATTGACGGAAAATTCTCGGAAAATTCTCGGAAAATTCTTGGAAAATTCTCGGAAAATTCTCGGAAAATTCTCGGAAAATTCTCGGAAAATTCTCAGAAAAATTCTCGGAAAATTCCCGGAAAATTCTCCGAAAATTCTCG
>CAXIWF010001903.1:0-18926 GCA_964036045.1 Eutreptiella sp. 'Long Island Sound 2002' | reverse complement strand
TCCCTAATTGGTTCCCTAAAAGGTCCCCTAATTGGTTCCCTAATAGGTTCCCTAATAGGTTCCCTAATAGGTTCCCTAATTGGTTCCCTAATATGTTCCCTAATTGGTTCCCTAATAGGTTCCCTAATTGGTTCCCTAATAGGTTCCCTAATAGGTTCCCTAATAGGTTCCCTAATAGGTTCCCTAATAGGTCCCCTAATAGGTTCCCTAATAGGTTCCCTAATTGGTTCCCTAATAGGTTCCCTAATAGGTTCCCTAATAGGTTCCCTAATAGGTTCCCTAATTGGTTCCCTAATAGGTTCCCTGATTGGTTCCCTAATTGGTTCCCTAATAGGTTCCCTAATTGGTTCCCTAATAGGTTCCCTAATTGGTTCCCTAATAGGTTCCCTAATTGGTTCCCTAATAGGTTCCCCAATAGGTTCCCCAATAGGTTCCCCAATAGGTTCCCCAATAGGTTCCCCAATAGGTTTCCTAATTGGTTCCCGAATAGGTTCCCCAATAGGTTCCCTAATAGGTTCCCTAATAGGTTCCCTAATAGCTTCCCTAATAGGTTCCCTAATAGGTCCCCTAATAGGTCCCCTAATAGGTTCCCCAATTGGTTCCCTAATAGGTTCCCTAATGGGTTCCCTAATAGGTTCCCTAATTGGTTCCCTAATAGGTTCCCTAATTGGTTCACTAATAGGTTCCCCAATAGGTTCCCCAATAGGTTCCCTAATAGGTTCCCTAATAGCTTCCCTAATAGGTTCCCTGGTAGGTTTCATAATAGGTTCCCTAATAGGTTCCCTAATAGGTTCCCTAATTGGTTCCCTAATAGGTTCCCTAATAGGTTCCCTAATAGGTTCCCTAATAGGTTCCCTAATTGGTTCCCTAATAGGTTCGCTAATTGGTTCCCTAATTGGTTCCCTAATAGGTTCCCTAATAGGTTCCCTAATAGGTTCCCTAATAGGTTCCCTAATGGGTTCCCCAATAGGTTCCCCAATAGGTACCCCATTAGGTTCCCTAATAGGTTCCCCAATAGGTTCCCCAATAGGTTCCCTAATAGGTTCCCTAATAGGTTCCCTAATAGGTTCCCTGGTAGGTTCCATAATAGGTTCCCTAATAGGTTCCCTAATAGGTTCCCTAATAGGTTCCCTAATAGGTTCCCTAATAGGTTCCCTAATAGGTTCCCTAATAGGTTCCCTAATAGGTTCCCCAATAGGTTACCTAACTGGTTCCCTAATAGGTTCCCTAATTGGTTCCCTAATAGGTTCCCTAGTAGGTTCCCTAATTGGTTCCCTAAAAAGTCCCCTAATTGGTTCCCTAATAGGTTCCCTAATAGGTTCCCTAATAGGTTCCCTAATTGGTTCCCTAATATGTTCCCTAATTGGTTCCCTAATAGGTTCCCTAATTGGTTCCCTAATAGGTTCCCTAATAGGTTCCCTAATAGGTTCCCTAATAGGTTCCCTAATAGGTCCCCTAATAGGTTCCCTAATAGGTTCCCTAATTGGTTCCCTAATAGGTTCCCTAATAGGTTCCCTAATAGGTTCCCTAATAGGTTCCCTAATTGGTTCCCTAATAGGTTCCCTGATTGGTTCCCTAATTGGTTCCCTAATAGGTTCCCTAATTGGTTCCCTAATAGGTTCCCTAATTGGTTCCCTAATTGGTTCCCTAATAGGTTCCCCAATAGGTTCCCCAATAGGTTCCCCAATAGGTTCCCCAATAGGTTCCCCAATAGGTTTCCTAATTGGTTCCCGAATAGGTTCCCCAATAGGTTCCCTAATAGGTTCCCTAATAGGTTCCCTAATAGCTTCCCTAATAGGTTCCCTAATAGGTCCCCTAATAGGTCCCCTAATAGGTTCCCCAATTGGTTCCCTAATAGGTTCCCTAATGGGTTCCCTAATAGGTTCCCTAATTGGTTCCCTAATAGGTTCCCTAATTGGTTCCCTAATAGGTTCCCCAATAGGTTCCCCAATAGGTTCCCTAATAGGTTCCCTAATAGCTTCCCTAATAGGTTCCCTGGTAGGTTTCATAATAGGTTCCCTAATTGGTTCCCTAGTAGGTTCCCGAATAGGTTCCCTAATTGGTTCCCTAATAGGTTCCCTAATAGGTTCCCTAATAGGTTCCCTAATAGGTTCCCTAATTGGTTCCCTAATAGGTTCGCTAATTGGTTCCCTAATTGGTTCCCTAATAGGTTCCCTAATAGGTTCCCTAATAGGTTCCCTAATAGGTTCCCTAATGGGTTCCCCAATAGGTTCCCCAATAGGTACCCCATTAGGTTCCCTAATAGGTTCCCTAATAGGTTCCCCAATAGGTTCCCTAATAGGTTCCCTAATAGGTTCCCTAATAGGTTCCCTGGTAGGTTCCATAATAGGTTCCCTAATAGGTTCCCTAATAGGTTCCCTAATAGGTTCCCTAATAGGTTCCCTAATAGGTTCTCTAATAGGTTCCCTAATAGGTTCCCTAATAGGTTCCCTAATAGGTTACCTAATTGGTTCCCTAATAGGTTCCCTAATTGGTTCCCTAATAGGTTCCCTAGTAGGTTCCCTAATTGGTTCCCTAATAGGTCCCCTAATTGGTTCCCTAATAGGTTCCCTAATAGGTTCCCTATTAGGTTCCCTAATTGGTTCCCTAATATGTTCCCTAATTGGTTCCCTAATAGGTTCCCTAATTGGTTCCCTAATAGGTTCCCTAATAGGTTCCCTAATAGGTTCCCTAATAGGTTCCCTAATAGGTTCCCTAATAGGTCCCCTAATAGGTTCCCTAATAGGTTCCCTAATTGGTTCCCTAATAGGTTCCCTAATAGGTTCCCTAATAGGTTCCCTAATAGGTTCCCTAATTGGTTCCCTAATAGGTTCCCTGATTGGTTCCCTAATTGGTTCCCTAATAGGTTCCCTAATTGGTTCCCTAATAGGTTCCCTAATTGGTTCCCTAATAGGTTCCCTAATTGGTTCCCCAATAGGTTCCCCAATAGGTTCCCCAATAGGTTCCCCAATAGGTTCCCCAATAGGTTCCCCTATAGGTTTCCTAATTGGTTCCCGAATAGGTTCCCCAATAGGTTCCCTAATAGGTTCCCTAATAGGTTCCCTAATAGGTTCCCTAATAGGTTCCCTAATAGGTCCCCTAATAGGTCCCCTAATAGGTTCCCCAATTGGTTCCCTAATAGGTTCCCTAATGGGTTCCCTAATAGGTTCCCTAATTGGTTCCCTAATAGGTTCCCTAATTGGTTCCCTAATAGGTTCCCTAATAGGTTCCCTAATTGGTTCCCTAATAGGTTCCCTAATTGGTTCCCTAATAGGTTCCCTAATAGGTTCCCTAATTGGTTCCCTAGTAGGTTTCCTAATTGGTTCCCTAATAGGTCCCCTAATTGGTTCCCTAATAGGTTCCCTAATAGGTTCCCTAATAGGTTCCCTAATTGGTTCCCTAATAGGTTCCCTAATTGGTTCCCTAATAGGTTCCCTAATTGGTTCCCTAATAGGTTCCCTAATAGGTTCCCTAATAGGTTCCCTAATAGGTTCCCTAATAGGTTCCGTAATAGGTTCCCTAATAGGTTCCCTAATAGGTTCCCTAATAGGTTCCCTAATAGGTCCCCTAATAGGTTCCCTAATAGGTTCCCTAATAGGTTCCCTAATAGGTTCCCTAATAGGTTCCCTAATAGGTTCTCTGATTGGTTCCCTAATAGGTTCCCTGATTGGTTCCCTAATTGGTTCCCTAATAGGTTCCCTAATTGGTTCCCTAATAGGTTCCCTAATTGGTTCCCTAATAGGTTCCCTAATTGGTTCCCTAATAGGTTCCCCAATAGGTTCCCCAATACGTTCCCCAATAGGTTCCCCAATAGGTTCCCTAATTGGTTCCCGAATAGGTTCCCCAATAGGTTCCCTAATAGGTTCCCTAATAGGTTCCCTAATAGGTTCCCTAATAGGTTCCCATATAGGTCCCCTAATAGGTCCCCTAATAGGTTCCCCAATTGGTTCCCTAATAGGTTCCCTAATAGGTTCCCTAATAGGTTCCCTAATTGGTTCCCTGATAGGTTCCCTAATTGGTTCCCTAATAGGTTCCCTAATAGGTTCCCTAATTGGTTCCCTAATAGGTTCCCTAATTGGTTCCCTAATAGGTTCCCTAATAGGTTCCCTAATTGGTTCCCTAGTAGGTTTCCTAATTGGTTCCCTAATAGGTCCCCTAATTGGTTCCCTAATAGGTTCCCTAATAGGTTCCCTAATAGGTTCCCTAATTGGTTCCCTAATAGGTTCCCTAATTGGTTCCCTAATAGGTTCCCTAATTGGTTCCCTAATAGGTTCCCTAATAGGTTCCCTAATAGGTTCCCTAATAGGTTCCCTAATAGGTTCCCTAATAGGTTCCCTAATAGGTTCCCTAATAGGTTCCCTAATAGGTTCCCTAATAGGTCCCCTAATAGGTTCCCTAATAGGTTCCCTAATAGGTTCCCTAATAGGTTCCCTAATAGGTTCCCTAATAGGTTCTCTGATTGGTTCCCTAATAGGTTCCCTGATTGGTTCCCTAATTGGTTCCCTAATAGGTTCCCTAATTGGTTCCCTAATAGGTTCCCTAATAGGTTCCCTAATTGGTTCCCGAATAGGTTCCCCAATAGGTTCCCTAATAGGTTCCCTAATAGGTTCCCTAATAGGTTCCCTAATAGGTTCCCATATAGGTCCCCTAATAGGTCCCCTAATAGGTTCCCCAATTGGTTCCCTAATAGGTTCCCTAATAGGTTCCCTAATAGGTTCCCTAATTGGTTCCCTGATAGGTTCCCTAATTGGTTCCCTAATAGGTTCCCTAATAGGTTCCCTAATTGGTTCCCTAATAGGTTCCCTAATTGGTTCCCTAATAGGTTCCCTAATAGGTTCCCTAATTGGTTCCCTAATAGGTTCCCTAATTGGTTCCCTAATAGGTTCCCTAATTGGTTCCCTAATAGGTTCCCTAATAGGTTCCCTAATGGGTCCCCTAATAGGTTCCCTAATAGGTTCCCTAATAGGTTCCCTAATAGGTTCCCTAATAGGTTCTCTAATTGGTTCCCTAATAGGTTCCCTGATTGGTTCCCTAATTGGTTCCCTAATAGGTTCCCTAATTGGTTCCCTAATAGGTTCCCTAATTGGTTCCCTAATAGGTTCCCTAATAGGTTCCCTAATAGGTTCCCCAATAGGTTCCCCAATAGGTTCCCCAATAGGTTCCCCAATAGGTTCCCCAATAGGTTCCCTAATTGGTTCCCGAATAGGTTCCCCAATAGGTTCCCTAAAAGGTTCCCTAATAGGTTCCCTAATAGGTTCCCTAATAGGTTCCCATATAGGTCCCCTAATAGGTCCCCTAATAGGTTCCCCAATTGGTTCCCTAATAGGTTCCCTAATAGGTTCCCTAATAGGTTCCCTAATTGGTTCCCTGATAGGTTCCCTAATTGGTTCCCTAATAGGTTCCCTAATAGGTTCCCTAATTGGTTCCCTAATAGGTTCCCTAATTGGTTCCCTAATAGGTTCCCTAATAGGTTCCCTAATTGGTTCCCTAATAGGTTCCCTAATTGGTTCCCTAATAGGTTCCCTAATTGGTTCCCTAATAGGTTCCCTAATAGGTTCCCTAATAGGTTCCCTAATTAGCTCCCTAATAGGTTCCCTAATAGGTTCCCTAATAGGTTCCCTAATAGGTTCCTTAATAGGTTCCCTAATAGGTTCCCTAATAGGTTCCCTAATAGGTTCCCTAATAGGTTCCCTAATAGGTTCCCTAATAGGTTCCCTAATAGGTTCCCTAATTTGTTCCCTAATAGGTTCCCTAATAGGTTCCCCAATAGGTTCCCCAATAGGTTCCCCAATAGGTTCCCTAATAGGTTCCCTAATAGGTTCCCTAATAGGTTCCCTAATAGGTTCCCTAATTTGTTCCCTAATAGGTTCCCTAATAGGTTCCCCAATAGGTTCCCCAATAGGTTCCCTAATAGGTTCCCTAATAGGTTCCCTAATAGGTTCCCTAATAGGTTCCCTAATAGGTTCCCTAACAGGTTCCCTAATTGGTTCCCTAATAGGTTCCCTAATAGGTTCCCTAATAGGTTCCCTAATAGGTTCCCTAATAGGTTCCCTAATAGGTTCCCTAATAGGTTCCCTAATAGGTTCCCTAACAGGTTCCCTAATTGGTTGCCTAATAGGTTCCCTAATAGGTTCCCTAATAGGTTCCCTAATAGGTTCCCTAATTGGTTCCCTAATTGGTTCCCTAATTGGTTCCCTAATTGGTTCCCTAATAGGTTCCCTAATTGGTTCCCTAATAGGTTCCCTAATAGGTTCCCTAATAGGTTCCCTAATTACTTCCCTAATAGGTTCCCTAATAGGTTCCCTAATAGGTTCCTTAATAGGTTCCCTAATAGGTTCCCTAATAGGTTCCCTAATAGGTTCCCTAATAGGTTCCCTAATAGGTTCCCTAATAGGTCCCCTAATAGGTTCCCTAATAGGTTCCCTGGTAGGTTCCATAATAGGTTCCCTAATAGGTTCCCTAATAGGTCCCCTAATAGGTTCCCTAATAGGTTCCCTAATTGGTTCCCTAATAGGTTCCCTAATTGGTTCCCTAGTAGGTTCCCTAATAGGTTCCCTAATAGGTTCCCTAATAGGTTCCCTAATAGGTTCCCTAATAGGTTCCCTAATAGGTTCCCTAATAGGTTCCCTAATTAGTTCCCTAATAGGTTCCCTAATTGGTTCCCTAATAGGTTCCATAATAGGTTCCCTAATAGGTTCCCTAATAGGTTCCCTAATAGGTTCCCTAATAGGTTCCCTAATAGGTTCCCTAATAGGTTCCCTAATAGGTTCCCTAATGGGTTCCCTGATTTGTTCCCTAATAGGTTCCCCAACAGGTTCCCTAATAGGTTCCCCAATAGGTTCCCCAATAGGTTCCCTAATAGGTTCCCTAATAGGTTCCCTAATAGGTTCCCTGGTAGGTTCCATAATAGGTTCCCTAATAGGTTCCCTAATAGGTCCCCTAATAGGTTCCCTAATAGGTTCCCTAATTGGTTCCCTAATAGGTTCCCTAATTGGTTCCCTAGTAGGTTCCCTAATAGGTTCCCTAATAGGTTCCCTAATAGGTTCCCTAATAGGTTCCCTAATAGGTTCCCTAATAGGTTCCCTAATAGGTTCCCTAATAGGTTCCCTAATAGGTTCCCCAATAGGTTCCCTAATAGGTTCCCTGATAGGTTCCCTAATAGGTTCCCTAATAGGTTCCCTAATAGGTTCCCTAATAGGTTCCCTATTTGGTTCCCTAATAGATTCTCTAATAGGTTCCCTAATAGGTTCCCTAGTAGGTTCCCCAATAGGTTCCCCAATAGGTTCCCTAATAGGTTCCCTAATAGGTTCGCTAATAGGTTCCCTGGTAGGTTCCATAATAGGTTCCCTAATAGGTCCCCTAATAGGTTCCCTAATAGGTTCCCTAATTGGTTCCCTAATAGGTTCCCTAATTGGTTCCCTAATAGGTTCCCTAATGGGTTCCCTGATTGGTTCCCTAATAGGTTCCCTAATTGGTTCCCTAATAGGTTCCCTAATTGGTTCCCTAATACGTTCCCCAATAGGTTCCCTGGTTGGTTCCCTAATAGGTTCCCTAATAGGTTCCCTAATAGGTTCCCCAATAGGTTCCCCAATAGGTTCCCTAATAGGTTCCCTAATAGGTTCCCTAATAGGTTCCCTGGTAGGTTCCATAATAGGTTCCCTAATAGGTTCCCTAATAGGTTCCCTAATAGGTTCCCTAATAGGTTCCCTAATAGGTTCCCTAATTGGTTCCCTGGTAGGTTCCATAATAGGTTCCCTAATAGGTTCCCTAATAGGTTCCCTAATAGGTTCCCTAATAGGTTCCCTAATAGGTTCCCTAATAGGTTCCCTAATAGGTTCCCTAATAGGTTCCCTAATAGGTTCCCTAATAGGTTCCCTAATAGGTTCCCCAATAGGTTCCCCAATAGGTTCCCTAATAGGTTCCCTAATAGGTTCCCTAATTGGTTCCCTAATAGGTTCCCTAATTGGTTCCCTAATAGGTTCCCTAATAGGTTCCCTAATTGGTTCCCTAATAGGTTCCCTAATTGGTTCCCTAATAGGTTCCCTACTAGGTTTTCCAATAGGTTCCCTAATAGGTTCCCTGGTAGGTTCCATAATAGGTTCCCTAATAGGTTCCCTGATATGTTCCGTAATACGTTCCCTAATAGGTTTCCTAATAGGTTCCCTAATTGGTTCCCTAATAGATTCTCTAATAGGTTCCCTAATAGGTTCCCTAATAGGTTCCCTAATAGGTTCCCTGGTAGGTTCCATAATAGGTTCCATAATAGGTTCCCTAATAGGTTCCCTAATAGCTTCCCTAATTGGTTCCCTAATAGGTTCCCTAATAGGTTCCCTAATAGGTTCCCTCATAGGTCCCCTAATTGGTTCCCTAATAGGTTCCCTAATTGGTTCCCTAATAGGTTCCCTAATAGGTTCCCTAATTGGTTCCCTAATAGGTTCCCTAATTGGTTCCCTAATAGGTTCCCTAATTGGTTCCCTAATAGGTTCCCCAATAGGTTCCCCAATAGGTTCCCTAATAGGTTCCCTAATAGGTTCCCTAATAGGTTCCCCAATAGGTTCCCTAATAGGTTCCCTAATAGGTTCCCTAATAGGTTCCCTAATAGGTTCCCTGGTAGGTTCCATAATAGGTTCCCTAATAGGCTCCCTAATAGGTTCCCTAATGGGTCCCCTAATAGGTTCCCTAATAGGTTCCCTAATAGGTTCCCTAATAGGTTCCCTAATAGGTTCCCTAATAGGTTCCCTAATAGGTTCCCTAATAGATTCCCTAATTGGGTCCCTAATAGGTTCCCTAATAGGTTCCCTAATTGGTTCCCTAATAGGTTCCCTAATAGGTTCCCTAATAGGTTCCCTAATAGGTTCCCTAATTGGTTCCCTAATTGGTTCCCTAATAGGTTCCCTAATAGGTTCCCTAATTGGTTCCCTAATAGGTTCCCTAATTGGTTCCCTAATAGGTTCCCTAATAGGTTCCCTAATAGGTTCCCTAATAGGTTCCCTAATAGGTTCCCTAATAGGTTCCCTAATTGGTTCCCTAATAGGTTCCCTAATAGGTTCCCTAATAGGTTCCCCAATAGGTTCCCCAATAGGTTCCCTAATTGGTTCCCTAATAGGTTCCCTAATAGGTTCCCTGGTAGGTTCCATAATAGGTTCCCTAATAGGTTCCCTAATAGGTTCCCTAATAGGTTCCCTAATACGTCCCCTAATAGGTTCCCTAATAGGTTCCCTAATAGGTTCCCTAATAGGTTCCCTAATTGGTTCCCTAATAGGTTCCCTAATAGGTTCCCTAATTGGTTCCCTAATAGGTTCCCTAATTGGTTCCCTAATAGGTTCCCTAATAGGTTCCCTAATAGGTTCCCTAATAGGTTCCCTAATAGGTTCCCTAATTGGTTGCCTAATAGGTTCCCTAATAGGTTCCCTAATTGGTTCCCTAATAGGTTCCCTAATAGGTTCCCTAATTGGTTCCCTAATAGGTTCCCTAATAGGTTCCCTGGTAGGTTCCATAATAGGTTCCCTAATAGGTTCCCTAATAGGTTCCCTAATAGGTTCCCTAATACGTCCCCTAATAGGTTCCCTAATAGGTTCCCTAATAGGTTCCCTAATAGGTTCCCTAATTGGTTCCCTAATAGGTTCCCTAATAGGTTCCCTAATTGGTTCCCTAATAGGTTCCCTAATTGGTTCCCTAATAGGTTCCCTAATAGGTTCCCTAATAGGTTCCCTAATTGGTTCCCTAATAGGTTCCCTAATTGGTTCCCTAATTGGTTCCGTAATTGGTTCCCTAATAGGTTCCCTAATAGGTTCCCTAATAGGTTCCCTAATTGGTTCCCTAATGGGTTCCCTAATAGGTTCCCTAATTGGTTCCCTAATAGGTTCCCTGGTAGGTTCCAGAATAGGTTCCCTAATAGGTTCCCTAATAGGTTCCCTAATAGGTTCCCTAATAGGTCCCCTAATAGGTCCCCTAATAGGTTCCCTAATAGATTCCCTAATAGGTTCCCTAATTGGTTCCCTAATAGGTTCCCTAATAGGTTCCCTAATTGGTTCCCTAATAGGTTCCCTAATTGGTTCCCTAATAGGTTCCCTAATAGGTTCCCTAATTGGTTCCCTAATAGGTTCCCTAATAGGTTCCCTAATAGGTCCCCTAATAGGTTCCCTAATAGGTTCCCTAATAGGTTCCCTAATAGGTTCCCTAATTGGTTCCCTAATAGGTTCCCTAATAGGTTCCCTAATTGGTTCCCTAATAGGTTCCCTAATTGGTTCCCTAATAGGTTCCCTAATAGGTTCCCTAATTGGTTCCCTAATAGGTTCCCTAATAGGTTCCCTAATAGGTTCCCTAATAGGTTCCCTAATAGGATCCCTAATAGGATCCCTAATAGGTTCCCTAATAGGTTCCCTAATAGGTTCCCTAATTGGTTCCCTAATAGGTTCCCTAATAGGTTCCCTAATAGGTTCCCTAATTGGTTCCCTAATAGGTTCCCTAATTGGTTCCCTAATAGGTTCTCTAATAGGTTCCCTAATTGGTTCCCTAATAGGTTCCCTAATAGGTTCCCTAATAGGTCCCCTAATAGGTTCCCTAATAGGTTCCCTAATAGGTTCCCTAATAGGTTCCCTAATTGGTTCCCTAATAGGTTCCCTAATAGGTTCCCTAATTGGTTCCCTAATAGGTTCCCCAATAGGTTCCCTAATAGGTTCCCTAATAGGTTCCCTAATTGGTTCCCTAATAGGTTCCCTAATAGGTTCCCTAATAGGTTCCCTAATAGGTTCCCTAATTGGTTCCCTAATAGGTTCCCTAATTGTTTCCCTAATAGGTTCCCTAATAGGTTCCCTAATAGGTTCCCTAATAGGTTCCCTAATAGGTTCCCTAATAGGTTCCCTAATAGGTTCCCTAATAGGTTCCCTAATAGGTTCCCTAATTGGTTCCCTAATAGGTTCCCTAATTGGTTCCCTAATAGGTTCCCCAATAGGTTCCCCAATAGGTTCCCTAATAGGTTCCCTAATAGGTTCCCTGATAGGTTCCCTAATAGGTTCCCTAATAGGTTCCCTAATAGGTTCCCTGGTAGGTTGCCCAATAGGTTCCCTAATTGGTTCCCTAATAGGTTCCCTAATAGGTTCCCTAATTGGTTCCCTAATAGGTTCCCTAATTGGTTCCCTAATAGGTTCCCTAATAGGTTCCCTAATTGGTTCCCTAATAGGTTCCCTAATTGGTTCCCTAATAGGTTCCCTAATAGGTTCCCTAATTGGTTCCCTAATAGGTTCCCTAATAGGTTCCCTAATAGGTTCCCTAATAGGTTCCCTAATAGGTTCCCTAATAGGTTCCCTAATAGGTTCCCTAATTGGTTCCCTAATAGGTTCCCTAATAGGTTTCCTAATAGGTTCCCTAATAGGTTCCCTAATAGGTTCCCTAATAGGTTCCCTAATAGGTTCCCTAATAGGTTCCCTAGTAGGTTCCCTAATAGGTTCCCTAATTGGTTCCCTAATAGGTTCCCTAGTAGGTTCCCTAAAAGGTTCCCTAATAGGTTCCCTAATAGGTTCCCTAATAGGTTCCCTAATAGGTTACCTAGTAGGTTCCCTAATAGGTTCCCTAATTGGTTCCCCAATAGGTTCCCTAGTAGGTTCCCTAATAGGTTCCCTAATAGGTTCCCTAATAGGTTCCCTAATAGGTTCCCTAATAGGTTCCCTAGTAGGTTCCCTAATAGGTTCCCTAATTGGTTCCCTAATAGGTTCCCTAGTAGGTTCCCTAATAGGTTCCCTAATAGGTTCTCTAATAGGTTCCCTAATAGGTTCCCTAATAGGTTCCCTAATAGGTTCCCCAATAGGTTCCCTAGTGGGTTCCCTAATAGGTTCCCTAATTGGTTCCCTAATTGGTTCTCTAATAGGTTCCCTAATAGATTCCCTAGTAGGTTCCCTAGTAGGTTCCCTAATAGGTTCCCTAATCGGTTCCCTAATAGGTTCCCTAATTGGTTCCCTAATAGGTTCCCTAGTAGGTTCCCTAATAGGTTCCCTAATAGGTTCCCTAATAGGTTCCCTAATAGGTTCCCTAATAGGTTCCCTAATAGGTTCCCTAATAGGTTCCCTAATAGGTTCCCTAATAGGTTCCCTAATAGGTTCCCTAGTAGGTTCCCTAATAGGTTCCCTAATAGGTTCCCTAATAGGTTCCCTAATAGGTTCCCTAATAGGTTCCCTAATTGGTTCCCTAATAGGTTCCCTAATAGGTTCCCTAATAGGTTCCCTAATAGGTTCCCTAATAGGTTCCCTAATAGGTTCCCTAATAGGTTCCCTAATAGTTTCCCTAATAGGTTCCCTAATAGGTTCCCTAATAGGTTCCCTAATAGGTTCCCTAATAGGTTCCCAAATAGGTTCCCTAATAGGTTCCCTAATTGGTTCCCTAATAGGTTCCCTAATAGGTTCCCTAATAGGTTCCCTAATTGGTTCCCTAACAGGTTCCCTAATAGGTTCCCTAGTAGGTTCCCTAATAGGTTCCCTAATAGGTTCCCTAATAGGTTCCCTAATAGGTTCCCTAGTAGGTTCCCTAATAGGTTCCCTAATAGGTTCCCTAATAGGTTCCCTAATAGGTTCCCTAATAGGTTCCCCAATAGGTTCCCTAGTAGGTTCCCTAATAGGTTCCCTAATAGGTTCCCTAATAGGTTCCCTAATAGATTCCCTAGTAGGTTCCCTAGTAGGTTCCCTAATTGGTTCCCTAATCTGTTCCCTAATAGGTTCCCTAATTGGTTCCCTAATTGGTTCCCTAGTAGGTTCCCTAATAGGTTCCCTAATAGGTTCCCTAATAGGTTCCCTAATAGGTTCCCTAATAGGTTCCCTAATAGGTTCCCTAATAGGTTCCCTAATAGGTTCCCAAATAGGTTCCCTAATAGGTTCCCTAATAGGTTCCCTAATAGGTTCCCTAATAGGTTCCCTAATAGGTTCCCTAATAGGTTCCCTAATAGATTCCCTAGTAGGTTCCCTAATAGGTTCCCTAATAGGTTCCCTAATAGGTTCCCTAGTACGTTCCCTAATAGGTTCCCTAATAGGTTCCCTAATAGGTTCCCTAATAGGTTCCCTAATAGGTTCCCTAATACGTTCCCTAATTGGTTCCCTAATAGGTTCCCTAATAGGTTCCCTAATAGGTTTCCTAATAGGTTCCCTAATAGGTTCCCTAATAGGTTCCCTAATAGGTTCCCTAATAGGTTCCCTAATAGGTTCCCTAGTAGGTTCCCTAATAGGTTCCCTAATTGGTTCCCTAATAGGTTCCCTAGTAGGTTCCCTAAAAGGTTCCCTAATAGGTTCCCTAATAGGTTCCCTAATAGGTTCCCTAATAGGTTCCCTAGTAGGTTCCCTAATAGGTTCCCTAAAAGGTTCCCTAATAGGTTCCCTAGTAGGTTCCCTAATAGGTTCCCTAATAGGTTCCCTAATAGGTTCCCTAATAGGTTCCCTAATAGGTTCCCTAGTAGGTTCCCTAATAGGTTCCCTAATTGGTTCCCTAATAGGTTCCCTAGTAGGTTCCCTAATAGGTTCCCTAATAGGTTCCCTAATACGTTCCCTAATTGGTTCCCTAATAGGTTCCCTAATAGGTTCCCTAATAGGTTTCCTAATAGGTTCCCTAATAGGTTCCCTAATAGGTTCCCTAGTAGGTTCCCTAATAGGTTCCCTAGTAGGTTCCCTAATAGGTTCCCTAATAGGTTCCCTAATAGGTTCCCTAATAGGTTCCCTAATAGGTTCCCTAATTGGTTCCCTAATAGGTTCCCTAATAGGTTCCCTAATAGGTTCCCTAATAGGTTCCCTAATAGGTTCCCTAATAGGTTCCCTAATAGGTTCCCTAATAGGTTCCCTAATAGTTTCCCTAATAGGTTCCCTAATAGGTTCCCTAATAGGTTCTCTAATAGGTTCCCAAATAGGTTCCCTAATAGGTTCCCTAATAGGTTCCCTAATAGGTTCCCTAATAGGTTTCCTAATAGGTTCCCTAATTGGTTCCCTAATAGGTTCCCTAATAGGTTCCCTAATAGGTTCCCTAATTGGTTCCCTAATAGGTTCCCTAGTAGGTTCCCTAATAGGTTCCCTAATAGGTTCCCTAATAGGTTCCCTAGTAGGTTCCCTAATAGGTTCCCTAATAGGTTCCCTAATAGGTTCCCTAATAGGTTCCCTAATAGGTTCCCCAATAGGTTCCCTAATAGGTTCCCTAATAGGTTCCCTAATAGGTTCCCTAATAGGTTCCCTAATTGGTTCCCTAATAGGTTCCCTAGTAGGTTCCCTAATAGGTTCCCTAATAGGTTCCCTAATAGGTTCCCTAGTAGGTTCCCTAATAGGTTCCCTAATAGGTTCCCTAATAGGTTCCCTAATAGGTTCCCTAATAGGTTCCCCAATAGGTTCCCTAGTAGGTTCCCTAATAGGTTCCCTAATTGGTTCCGTAATTGGTTCCCTAATAGGTTCCCTAATAGATTACCTAGTAGGTTCCCTAGTAGGTTCCCTAATTGGTTCCCTAATCTGTTCCCTAATAGGTTCCCTAATTGGTTCCCTAATAGGTTCCCTAGTAGGTTCCCTAATAGGTTCCCTAATAGGTTCCCTAATAGGTTCCCTAATAGGTTCCGTAATAGGTTCCCTAATAGGTTCCCTAATAGGTTCCCTAATAGGTTCCCTAATAGGTTCCCTAATAGGTTCCCTAATAGGTTCCCTAATAGGTTCCCTAATAGGTTCCCTAATAGGTTCCCTAATAGGTTCCCTAATAGGTTCCCTAATAGGTTCCCAAATAGGTTCCCTAATAGGTTCCCTAATAGGTTCCCTAATAGGTTCCCTAATAGGTTCCCTAATAGGTTCCCTAATAGGTTCCCTAGTAGGTTCCCTAATAGGTTCCCTAATTGGTTCCCTAATCTGTTCCCTAATAGGTTCCCTAATTGGTTCCCTAATGGGTTCCCTAGTAGGTTCCCTAATAGGTTCCCTAATAGGTTCCCCAATAGGTTCCCTAGTAGGTTCCCTAATAGGTTCCCTAATTGGTTCCGTAATTGGTTCCCTAATAGGTTCCCTAATAGATTCCCTAGTAGGTTCCCTAGTAGGTTCCCTAATTGGTTCCCTAATCTGTTCCCTAATAGGTTCCCTAATTGGTTCCCTAATAGGTTCCCTAGTAGGTTCCCTAATAGGTTCCCTAATAGGTTCCCTAATAGGTTCCCTAATAGGTTCCCTAATAGGTTCCCTAATAGGTTCCCTAATAGGTTCCCTAATAGGTTCCCTAATAGGTTCCCTAATAGGTTCCCTAATAGGTTCCCTAATAGGTTCCCTAATAGGTTCCCTAATAGGTTCCCTAATAGGTTCCCTAATAGGTTCCCTCATAGGTTCCCTAGTAGGTTCCCTAATAGGTTCCCTAATTGGTTCCGTAATTGGTTCCCTAATAGGTTCCCTAATAGATTCCCTAGTAGGTTCCCTAGTAGGTTCCCTAATTGGTTCCCTAATCTGTTCCCTAATAGGTTCCCTAATTGGTTCCCTAATAGGTTCCCTAGTAGGTTCCCTAATAGGTTCCCTAATAGGTTCCCTAATAGGTTCCCTAATAGGTTCCCTAATAGGTTCCCTAATAGGTTCCCTAATAGGTTCCCTAATAGGTTCCCTAATTGGTTCCCTAATAGGTTCCCTAATAGGTTCCCTAATAGGTTCCCTAATAGGTTCCCTAATAGGTTCCCAAATAGGTTCCCTAATAGGTTCCCTAATAGGTTCCCTAATAGGTTCCCTAATAGGTTCCCTAATAGGTTCCCTAATAGGTTCCCTAGTAGGTTCCCTAATAGGTTCCCTAATAGGTTCCCTAATAGGTTCCCTAGTACGTTCCCTAATAGGTTCCCTAATAGGTTCCCTAATAGGTTCCCTAATAGGTTCCCTAATAGGTTCCCTAATAGGTTCCCTAATAGGTTCCCTAATAGGTTCCCTAATAGGTTCCCTAATAGGTTCCCTAATAGGTTCCCTAGTAGGTTCCCTAATAGGTTCCCTAATTGGTTCCCTAATAGGTTCCCTAGTAGGTTCCCTAATAGGTTCCCTAGTAGGTTCCCTGATAGGTTCCCTAATAGGTTCCCTAATAGGTTCCCTAATAGGTTCCCTAATAGGTTCCCTAGTAGGTTCCCTAATAGGTTCCCTAATTGGTTCCCTAATAGGTTCCCTAGTAGGTTCCCTAATAGGTTCCCTAATAGGTTCCCTAATAGGTTCCCTAATAGGTTCCCTAATAGGTTCCCTAATAGGTTCCCTAATTGGTTCCCCAATAGGTTCCCTAGTAGGTTCCCTAATAGGTTCCCTAATAGGTTCCCTAATAGGTTCCCTAATAGGTTCCCTAGTAGGTTCCCCAATAGGTTCCCTAATTGGTTCCCCAATAGGTTCCCTAGTAGGTTCCCTAATAGGTTCCCTAATTGGTTCCCTAATAGGTTACCTAATAGGTTCCCCAATAGGTTCCCTAATAGGTTCCCTGATTGGTTCCCTAATAGGTTCCCTAATAGGTTCCCTAGTAGGTTCCCTAATAGGTTCCCTAATAGGTTCCCTAATAGGTTCCCTAATAGGTTCCCTAATAGGTTCCCTAATAGGTTCCCTAATTGGTTCCCTAGTAGGTTCCCTAATAGGTTCCCTAATAGGTTCCCTAATAGGTTCCCTAGTACGTTCCCTAATAGGTTCCCTAATAGGTTCCCTAATAGGTTCCCTAATAGGTTCCCTAATACGTTCCCTAATTGGTTCCCTAATAGGTTCCCTAATAGGTTCCCTAATAGGTTCCCTAATAGGTTCCCTAATAGGTTCCCTAATAGGTTCCCTAATAGGTTCCCTAATAGGTTCCCTAGTAGGTTCCCTAATAGGTTCCCTAATAGGTTCCCTAATAGGTTCCCTAATAGGTTCCCTAATAGGTTCCCTAATTGGTTCCCCAATAGGTTCCCTAGTAGGTTCCCTAATAGGTTCCCTAATTGGTTCCCTAATAGGTTACCTAATAGGTTCCCTAATAGGTTCCCTAATAGGTTCCCTGATTGGTTCCCTAATAGGTTCCCTAATAGGTTCCCTAGTAGGTTCCCTAATAGGTTCCCTAATAGGTTCCCTAATTGGTTCCCTAATAGGTTCCCTAATAGGTTCCCTAATAGGTTCCCTAATAGGTTCCCTAATAGGTTCCCTAATAGGGTCCCTAATAGGTTCCCTAATAGGTTCCCTAATAGGTTCCCTAATAGGTTCCCTAATAGGTTCCCTAATAGGTTCCCTAATTGGTTCCCTAATAGGTTCCCTAATAGGTTCCCTCATAGGTTCCCTAATAGGTTCCCTAATAGGTTCCCTAATAGGTTCCCTAATAGGTTCCCTAATAGGTTCCCTAATAGGTTCCCTAATTGGTTCCCCAATAGGTTCCCTAGTAGGTTCCCTAATAGGTTCCCTAATTGGTTCCCTAATAGGTTACCTAATAGGTTCCCTAATAGGTTCCCTAAAAGGTTCCCTAATAGGTTCCCTAATAGGTTCCCTAATAGGTTCCCTAATAGGTTCCCTAATAGGTTCCCTAATAGGTTCCCTAATAGGTTCCCTAATAGGTTCCCTAATAGGTTCCCTAATAGGTTCCCTAATAGGTTCCCTAATAGGTTCCCTCATAGGTTCCCTAATAGGTTCCCTAATAGGTTCCCTAATAGGTTCCCTAGTAGGTTCCCTAATAGGTTCCCTAATAGGTTCCCTAATAGGTTCCCTAATAGGTTCCCTAATAGGTTCCCTAATAGGTTCCCTAATTGGTTCCCTAATAGGTTCCCTAATAGGTTCCCTAATAGGTTCCCTAATAGGTTCCCTAATAGGTTCCCTAATTGGTTCCCTAATAGGTTCCCTAATTGGTTCCCTAATAGGTTCCCTAATAGGTTCCCTAATAGGTTCCCTAATAGGTTCCCTAATAGGTTCCCTAATTGGTTCCCTAATAGGTTCCCTAATAGGTTCCCTAATAGGTTCCCTAATTGGTTCTCTAATAGGTTCCCTAATAGGTTCCCTAATTGGTTCCGTAATAGGGTCCCTAATTGGTTCCCTAATAGGTTCCCTAATTGGTTCCCTAATAGGTTTCCTAATAGGTTCCCTAATAGGTTCCCTAATTGGTTCCCTAATAGGTTCCCTAATAGGTTCCCTAATAGGTTCCCTAATAGGTTCCCTAATAGGTTCCCTAATAGGTTCCCTAATTGGTTCCCTAATAGGTTCCCTGATAGGTTCCATAATAGGTTCCCTAATAGGTTCCCTAATAGGTTCCCTAATTGGCTCCCTAATAGGTTCCCTAATTGGTTCCCTAATAGGTTCCCTAATAGGTTCCCTAATAGGTTCCCTAATTGGCTCCCTAATAGGTTCCCTAATTGGTTCCCTAATAGGTTCCCTAATTGGTTCCCTAATAGGTTCCCTAATAGGTTCCCTAATAGGTTCCCTAATAGGTTCCCTAATAGGTTCCCTAATAGGTTCCCTAATAGGTTCCCTAATAGGTTCCCTCATAGGTTCCCTAATAGGTTCCCTAATAGGTTCCCTAATAGGTTCCCTAGTAGGTTCCCTAATAGGTTCCCTAATAGGTTCCCTAATAGGTTCCCTAAAAGGTTCCCTAATAGGTTCCCTAATAGGTTCCCTAATTGGTTCCCTAATAGGTTCCCTAATAGGTTCCCTAATAGGTTCCCTAATAGGTTCCCTAATAGGTTCCCTAATAGGTTCCCTAATTGGTTCCGTAATAGGGTCCCTAATTGGTTCCCTAATAGGTTCCCTAATTGGTTCCCTAATAGGTTCCCTAATAGGTTCCCTAATAGGTTCCCTAATAGGTTCCCTAATTGGTTCCCTAATAGGTTCCCTAATAGGTTCCCTAATAGGTTCCCTAATAGGTTCCCTAATTGGTTCCCTAATAGGTTCCCTAATTGGTTCCCTAATAGGTTCCCTAATAGGTTCCCTAATAGGTTCCCTAATAGGTTCCCTAATAGGTTCCCTAATTGGTTCCCTAATAGGTTC
>CAXIWF010001902.1:0-29199 GCA_964036045.1 Eutreptiella sp. 'Long Island Sound 2002' | reverse complement strand
GTACACAACCTGCTTATGTAGTTTTCCACCGTGGACAGCTCAAAAATCGAAGTTTTCGAAACTTGTTTTTTTGATATTGTCATCACCCAAAATGACCATTCAAGCAATGTAAAGCATGTTTTAGGCTGTATTTACGTGTTTGTCACCTTATTTGGGTATTGGCTGGGGGGGGGGGGGGGGTCTCCTAGGGGATTGGTACACAACCTGCTTATGCAGTTTTTCACCCCGGGCAGCTCAAAAATCGACGTTTTCGAACCTTGTGTTTTTGATATTGTGACCACCTAAAATGACCATCCAAGGTATGTAAAGCATGTTTTAGGCCGTATTTATGTAGTTTCCACCCTATTTTGGGTACGTGTTGCTCGGAGTAGATTCTCTGCGAGGTGGACTTGCCGAAGGCAATAGAATTTCTGAAACTGATTTTTTTGATACTTTGACCATCCAAAATGATCAAATATCCCATGTGAAGCATGTTTTAGCCCCTTTTTATGTGTTTTTCACCCTATTTGGGTGTTGGGGGGGGGGGGGGGGGGCTCCCAAGGGGTCTAGGGCGCAACCTGCTCATGCAGTTTTCCCGCCTCAACAGCTCAAAAATGGAAATCACCTCGCAGAGGTTGTTAGATCAAAGCCAGGCAGGCGTATATATGGGGAAAACGCCACATACCCCCCCATTTTGGCATTTTTGGGCCTATTCGCGTACCCTACCCCAAGGGGTTGAATTGTTGGTTTAACCCCTTGTAAAATCATTATTTTGTCCAATAATCGCATCCCCCAATGAGTTTTTGGTCCGGACCCCCCCAGACCCCCCCCACTTGAAACCCACTTTTTTCAGGTTTTGAGGGAGGGGGGGGGGTGGGGGGGTGGGGGGGGGGTCAAAAAATGACCCCCCCTTTTTTTGGGTCGAAAATCATGAATCTTTTGGTTTTTTTTGATTTTGAGCCGAAAAAGTGTTTCCGGGTCCCGACTCCATAGGGTTTGTATGGGGCGGAGTGGGACGAGCGCTGATGCAGTTTATGCACTTTTTCAGCCATTTTTGCTATGTTGGCGGTTTTGGCGACCTCGGTGACCCCGTGGTATCCACTTTGAGGGGTGTGAGTGGGGATGTTGTGACAGTATCTGCCTCCTAGTATACAGAAGGACGTTTTTTGCAGTCTCTAGCCTTGCTTAGGGCCGTTCACAACCCGTGCCAAAAACGCAAAATGGCTCTTTCCACCAATAATGGCTTAGTGAATGGGCTGGTACACAACCTGCTTATGCAGTTTTTTACCCTGGACAGCTCAAAAATCGAAGTTTCCGAAACTTACTTTTTTGACATCGTGATCACCTAAAATGACCATCCAAGCTATGTAAAGCATGTTTTAGGCCGTATTTACGTGTTTTTCACCCGATTTGGGTATTAGGTCCGGGGGGGGGGCTTCCAAGGGATTGGTACACAACCTGCTCATGCACTTTTTCACTATGGGCAGCTCAAAAATCGAAGTTTTCGAAACTTGTTTTTTTGATGTTGTGACCACTTAAAATGACCATCCAAGGTATGCAAAGCATGTTTTAGGCCGTATTTGCGTGTTTTTCATCCTATTTGGGTGTTAGGTCCGGGGGGGGGGGGGGGTCTCCCAAGGGACGGGTGCACAACCTGCTTATGCAGTTTTTCAACCCGGACAGCTCAAAAATCGAAGTTTTTGAAACTTTTTTTTTGATATTTCGACCACCCAAAATGACATTTCAAGCTATGCAAAGCATGTTTTAGGCCGTATTTGCGTGTTTTTCACCCTATTTGGGTGTTGGGTCCGGGGGGGGGGGGTGTCTCCCAAGGGACGGGTGCACAACCTGCTAATGCAGTTTTTCAACCCGGACAGCTCAAAAATCGAAGTTTTCGAAACTTGTTTTTTTGATATTGTGACCACCTAAAATGACCATCCAAGGTATGTAAAGCATGTTTTAGGCCGTATTTACGTGTTTTTCACCCTTTTTGGGTGTTAGGTCCGGGGGGGGGGGGTCTCCCAAGGGACGGGTGCACAACCTGCTTATGCAGTTTTTCGACCCGGACAGCTCAAAAATGGAAGTTTTCGAAACATATTTTTTTGATATTGTGACCACCCAAAATGACCATCCAAGGTATGTAAAGCATGTTTTAGGCCGTATTTACGTGTTTTTCACCCGATTTGGGTATTAGGTCCAAGGGGGGGGGGTCTCCCAAGGGATTGGTACACAACCTGCTGATGCAGTTTGTCACCCTGGGCAGCTCAAAAATCGAAGTTTTTGAAACTTGTTTTTTTGATACCGTGATCACCTAAAATGATCATCCGAGGTATGTAAAGCATGTTTTAGCCGGTATTTATGTAGTTTCCACCCTATTTTGGGTGTGTGTTGCTCGCGGTAGATTCTCTGCGAGGTGGACTTGCCGAAGGCAATAGAATTTCTGAAACTGATTTTTTTGATACTTTGACCATCCAAAATGATCAAATATCCCATGTGAAGCATGTTTTAGCCCCTTTTTATGTGTTTTTCACCCTATTTGGGTGTTGGCGGGGGGGGGGGGGGGGCTCCCAAGGGGTCTAGGGCGCAACCTGCTCATGCAGTTTTCCCGCCTCAACAGCTCAAAAATGGAAATTTCTGAAACTGATTTTTTTGATACTTTGACCATCCAAAATGATCAAATATCCCATGTGAAGCATGTTTTAGCCCCTTTTTATGTGTTTTTCACCCTATTTGGGTGTTGGCGGGGGGGGGGGGGTCCCAAGGGGTCTAGGGCGCAACCTGCTAATGCAGTTTTCCCGCCTCAACAGCTCAAAAATGGAAATTTCTGAAACTGGTTTTTTTGATACTTTGACCATCCAAAATGATCAAATATCCCATGTGAAGCATGTTTTAGCCCCTTTTTATGTGTTTTTCACCCTATTTGGGTGTTGGGGGGGGGGGGGGGGGCTCCCAAGGGGTCTAGGGCGCAACCTGCTCATGCAGTTTTCCCGCCTCAACAGCTCAAAAATGGAAATTTCTGAAACTGATTTTTTTGATACTTTGACCATCCAAAATGATCAAATATCCCATGTGAAGCATGTTTTAGCCCCTTTTTATGTGTTTTTCACACTATTTGGGTGTTGGGGGTGGGGTGGCTCCCAAGGGGTCTAGGGCGCAACCTGCTTATGCAGTTTTCCCGCCTCAACAGCTCAAAAATGGAAATTTCTGAAACTGATTTTTTTGATACTTTGACCGTCCAAAATGATCAAATATCCCATGTGAAGCATGTTTTAGCCCCCTTTTATGCGTTTTTCACACTATTTGGGTGTTGGGGGTGGGGTGGCTCCCAAGGGGTCTAGGGCACAACTTGCTTATGCAGTTTTCCCGCCTCAGCAGCTCAAGAATGGTTGTCCCTCTCCCCTCTTCGAGGTGCCCTGCCGAAGGCAATATAATTTTTTCAGCAGGCAACATTTTATTTGTGGGCAGTGGGCGAGGTCGCAGCTTTTGCTCCGAATGTGGCTTGCGATGGGGTATCCAAGAAGTAGCCTTGGGGTGCTCGCCCTCCCTTCCATAAATCCCCTGCTGCCCACACGTGTTCTGATGATTTGGATGCTTTGTCATGTTTCAAGCTTTAAAGTGCGAGGAAACGTGGGCAACATCCTCGCATCTGCTCTTCTTCCTGAGCCACCCTATTGTGATTTTGCGGAGGTTTGGGGATGTTGTGAGCCCCTGAAGACCTGAGTACTGGTTTTCACACGCAGGCCTCAGAAATACCCGTTTCCGGAACGTTACCGTGCACTTATCCGAAATGGGCTGATTTAGGGGAAATGGGGGGAAATGGGGGAAAGTGTGGGAAATTTTGGATGCTCGATGGAAAAATGGGGAATTCTGGGGCTGAAAAGGTCAAAAAACATGGTTTTGATTGGCAACAAGGCTATGGTGGGGGTGCATTGGCGAAAGCTCCCAAGGAAAAATGGGGGAAACTGGGAAAAATTGGGGAAACCAAACCAGTCCACCCTAGCCCCACACTTTTTGTTATTTGCCCACACCTCCCCCCATAACATCCCATTTCCCCCTCATTTCCTCCCATTTCCCCCTCGTTTCCCCCTCGTTTCCCCCCATTTCCCCCCCTTTCCCCCCATTTTCCCCCATTTCCCCCCATTTTTGCTGGTACTGGGTACATTACGGGTGCGTTGCTGGGTATATTACCACCCACCTTGTCCGGGTATTTCTGAGGCCTGCACACGGTTTTTGCCCTGACGCTCTGAGGCATTTCGCTTGCGTTTTTTTCACAGCAGCTTGAGCCTTGGTACCTCAGGTTGGGGTTTTGTGTCCCCACCCTGCTGTGCATTCTGCAGATATTGACGAGTGCAATGAGGGCACACATGATTGTGCTACCAATGCTGTTTGCACCAATAGCGCAGGGAACTATACCTGCGCATGCATCGCCCCGGCTACTGGTGATGGGAAGAAATGTACAGGTATAACTTGTGTGTTGCATGGGCAGCAATAATTTCAGATTTATCGGGATTGCGGTGCATGCCTGCAGACCACCTCACCACTACCCCACCACGCCCCCCTCACTGGCTTCCCTGGAGCCGCCTCACTGCCCCTTGCAACAGTATTATTGATGGGGTTCACCCTTTGGGGAGGGGGTCATTCTCCCGACACAAAGAGGCTGCAAGGGCACGAAGGGAGCAGGTATTGAAACGGCAGCAATAGTGTTAATATGGTGGTAGTAGTATTAGGGTTGGTACATCATGTCATCTCCCCCCCCTCCGCATGTTTGGTTTTCATTCAGGTGTGAATGCCAAACGTACATGTGACTACCATAAGGCGGCGATATTCAATATTCTCATGTTTTTTACCTTTACAGTTTCGTGCACAACATTCCTTTTTGGCCACGGCAGATTATGATGCAATGTCAGTGACCAGGTGAAAGGTAGCCAGCATGACCCAAATATAGCTTGTTTTAAGAAAGCTTCCCAACAGTCTTATCTAGCTTCACCTCAATCCTGCTCCATTGTTGTTTGTGTTTCATGTCTCTGGGGACAAACAAACTCACTGCCATCAGATATCATCAGTATTCATGGGCCACTTTGATGCACAAACCCGCATTCCTCTTGTGATGCTATTTCAGGATGGCAACTGTCTCCTGTGCGCAGTGTGAGTGGTGAAAAGGATGTGAATATTACATGTAGCGGTGACTATCAAATGTGCAGTGAATAGAGTGTGTTGAATTGTGTATGTGTATGTCTGTGTCTGTCTGTGTGTGTGTGTGTGTGTTTAGTGGCGCCTAGCCTTTAATGACAAACAGAACTCCGTTTTGGTTGTGGCTGGACCAGTTGTCAAGATCAGTACTCCCCTGCCTTGTACATCTATGTTGGTGTGGTTTTATTTGTTCTCTTCACGCAGTGTGTGTGTGTGTGTGTGTGTGTGTGTGTAGTGCACCAATGATGGTGCATTTCTGCTTTCCCTCTTTCTCTCTTTCTTCCCCCTGTTGAACTGACGATACCACAAACCTCGGAGGGCGGTGAAAGTAGTGCAGGGGTGGAGGTGAGGACTCCGAAACATTCCTACAGCCCAGTACTGAACCAGCTTGACATCTGTGTCTGTCCGTTGCAGGCCCTTGGCTTAGCGCTCTGCGCGGCTGCCGAGGGCTGGAGACCTTCATGAACGGGTGCAGGATGTGCCTCCTCTTCTCGCCCTGTACTGCAGAAAGGCACCTACTGGCGTTGAACATGCTTTGTCTTATTTGATGACCAGCTGACGAGGAATGGACATCCGGACTTGGCGTTGTGCTCGTCTGTTTGTTGACAATCGTGTGTGTGTGTGTGTGCGCACGCGCGTGCGTGAGTTCTGAGCCGTGCTGTTTGGGCGAATGTTATTCGTGCGGGGGTTTACCAACAACATGCCTTCAGAATATGTGCCAGGCGAGACGTAACAACCGCAGCAACCGTATTGGTGTCCAGGAGAGTTGGCACATGGGTGCAGCCTTGACAACGCCTTGATAGCCGCATGGCTGTGTGCCCAACCCCCGAGAGTGTCCCGCGTTTTGGGGCAGTCCATTTGCTGTGGGGACTCAGAAAAAGGAGCCTTAGGCCGTGTTCTGTGAGGCTGGTCGAGCACGCACACGGAACGAACCGCTGTGCTGTGCGACAGACCGTGTTGCTCCGGATTGTGAGAAGTGCTACACACGGAGGGTGAGCAGGCCTGCGCTTGGGCGCGGGGCTTCAGGGGGTCCAGCTAGGGGGCTCTATTGACCCCCTGCTGCCTACGTTGAGAATCCACCCACCCCAGCTGGCAATAGGCCAGTGAGCACAAATCTTCACATGCATGCCTCTGCAGCACTACCTGCCTGAGTGTCAGTGCCATGATGGCTACGACTGGACTAGCTTTGGACAAGTCTGTAATACTTTTCACAAGCACTCCCTACTGCCACCAAGGCAGAGGCCAACATTGTGCCCAGCTGCTGTCAAAAATCGACGCCCCATCTTCTGCCAGAGACCTACTGCTGGTGAGCTAAGAAACTAATATCCATTGCCTGCTGTTGCAGGACACATTGTCGAATGAATGAAACAAGGGCCACAAATATTAGACCATGCTTGGTTGTCAGAATTCTAGCAGAAGCCCCCTATAGGGGCAGGCTTGTCAGCTCTGTCTTGTGGATCAGGATTGCTGCTTGCTGTGTTTGCTGCTAAAAGGGGATCTCCAACCCCCTAGACCTAAAGGGGGATAGAAAACCGGTCACATGGTTTTCCATCAGCTAGGTGACAACACCTAACCCCTTCTCCTTTTCCCTCCTTAGCTCCTCTGAATTTCCTGTAGCAATCCCGTCCACCATGCAGCTCAATGCTCTGCCCTCTTCCCCATTGCCTAACCCTTTTTCCTGTTACCGCAGTGCCAAACGGCAACAGCAACAACGGCACTCAGGTGCCAATGGTCAAGTTTACCGCACAACTTTCCATGACGGAGCAGGCGTTCCGAGCACAGGAGGACAAGTACAGGGCTGCTGTTGCAACATCTGCCGGAGTAGACGTGACAGATGTCGTTATTGATTCTGTCAAGGAAATCCAGACGTGTGTACTGCTGCATGACTACAGTGATGGCCCTTGAGATAGGGCTGGCGCACAAGTGGACCCAAGAGGCTGCATGGGAACATGGGGGCATGGGCACGCATGGGCACAAGGAATGATGCACGAGGGTTGGTGCATGGGGACCATGCGTGATGCATGTGGACAGAAGGGGGGGGTTCCTTTCAGACTTTTTTTTGGTAAGGACTGCCCTTAAGGACCTCCCATTTGTGCCTGGGCTAGGGTTAGGGGTCAGGGTTAGGGATAGGTCTAACCCGAACCTTAACCAAGACTGAATGTTGGGACCGAGCTGGTGGGGAAAGGACACGAAGAATGATTCACACCACTCCCCTCCCAAAACCGCCCTCAAAAGTGTATTAGATTAGTCAAAGTGGGCTCAAAATGAGCTCTCTTCATCCGTCTTGGCACCCCAAATGGACTAGGATCATTTTTGGAAAAAGAGGTTTTTGACCCATTTTTCAGTTATTCTGCAGTTTTTCACCCTGGGCAGCTAAAAAATCGAAGTTTCCGAAACTGATTTTGGTGATATGCTGACCACACGCAAAATGACCATCCAAGGTATGTAAAGCATGTTTTAGGCGGTATTTATGTGTTTTTCACCCTATTTGGGTATTGGGTCGGGGCTGGGGGGGGTCTCCCAAGGGATTGGTACACAACCTACTTATGCAGTTTTTCACCCGATGCAGCTCAAAAATATTCGAAGTTTCCGAAATATTTTTTTTTAAAATTGTGATCACTCAAAATGACCACCCAAGATGTGTAAAGCATGTTTTAGCCCATATTTATGTAGTTTTTACCCTATTTGGGGTGTGTGTTGCTCGGGGCAGATTCTCTAGGAGGTGGACTTGCCGAAGGCAATAGAATTTTAAAAGGTTTGGATATTCTGACCGTTCACATGATGCCATATCCTATGTAAAGCATGTTTTAGACCCTGTTTGCGTGTTTTTCACCCTATTTGGTTGTTGGGGGGGGGCGGCAGCAGGGGGAGGGGGGGTCCCAAGGGGGCTAGGGCACAATTTGCTTATGCAGTTTTCCACCCTTGGCAGCTCAAGAATGGAAAGTTCCGAAACTGATTTTTTTTTGATATTTTGACCATCCAAAATCATCAAATATTCTATGTAAAGCATGGTGTAGACCCTCTTTGTGTGTTTTTCAGACGGGTGGAGCCTGGCCGACCTCCGCTCCCTCCCCATCAAGCTGCTGGGTTGGTGGGCCGACGTCCTCTAGGAAGTGGAGCGCTTGGGCAAGTGGCCGGCCCGCCTCGCTACACGGCCCTCATCCCCAAGGAGGGCCCGCGAGGGCCCTAAACACCCGCCCGCTCACAGTTCCGTCCATGGTCTACAGGCTGTGGGTGGGCATACGCCCCGACGCCATCACGTGGCAGGGAGTCTTGGGCCCACCCGGCGGCCTTCAGCTTCCGCCCGGCCAGGAGCACCGTGGACGGGGCGGCGGTGACACAGCTCCTCCTGGAACTTTGTCGCCTCCGGAGGTGGGCGGTGGCGTGGATGAGCATTGACTACGTCAAATGCTTCGATTTCATCCCCCAGGCGGTCGTGTTGGCCCTAGTGTTGGAGGTGGGCATGGAACCGGGCACGTGCCGTGCCCTGGGGACCATGCAGAAGCAGCTCTGCCGGGCCTTCAAGATTGCCGGGGCCGGTGTGAGGCATATGGCTAATGCTGATGCACATGGGGGGCTTCTAAGGCATACGGCTGGTGCTCATGTGAGGGAGAGCGTGTGCGGATTCATGGGGAAGGCAACACTTGGGTTTTTGGATCCAAGAGGGGGGGTAGTGTTCAGGTGGGCCTCCCTCACATCCTGTGACGTGGGTCATGAAAGTGTCATGCACCTGGAGTCAGTTGTCAGTGCCGACCAACATCACCTCATTGGGTTGGACTCTCGTCACTTCGACGACAAAGGGTGCTTCGACCCCAAGAGGATTCCGAGGTGGCCGAATTAGGAAGGTCTTCCTAAGATCAAGCCCATCGGAATCCCCTTGCGAGGCATGGCATTCGCCGAGGTACGCGACGACGACCCCCCCCGCCGCCGCCAATCCAGTGCAACACACCCCCAGTTTCGATGCTTATTGGGCTACAGCCGGTCCATGGGCCTACGGCCACCAAAGCACCCCCCATCTGGACCCCAAATCCCTTGGGGATCTCCAAACCAAAAACATCCGCCCCAACTGGGACGGACGCGGCGAGACCGTGCACACCTACCTCCTAAAATGGAGGAGGTGGGAACGGCCTGTGGGCCGGGCGTTGGGTGAAGAGGCCCGGATCATAGAGATCATGGCTTCAATCCCAACGTCGTCCGGTCCCATCGAGGATTGCCACCTCCGCCGTTGCCTCTCCTACAAGGAGGTAAAGGAGGAGGTGGAATAGGAGGTGAACCGGAAGACCAATGTGGATCTCTTCAAAGATACCTACAAGGGTACAATGGTGCCTGCCAAGTGCACGGCATCACAGCTTTGCGGTATCTTTGAGTATTGTTGCTATTGGGGCAAGCGGGTAAGGGGAGACCAACGGCATCCTCTAGGGCCGCCCCCTGTCGGTGATATTGGTAAATGTCCTCACCACGATCTGGAAGTGGGAGGTGGAATCCCTACGCCGACAGGTGCGCGCGGACGGCCGCCCTTCCCCTTAGCCTGCACAAGGAGGCGGCGGCCGACCTAGAGGTGGGGGCCCCACTCCCCCTCAAGGATGCGGGACCGGGCTACGCCGCACTAGGGTTGTCAGGCTATGCGGACAACACCCACGCGGTCGCCCTGGGGGTGGAGTCCCTTTAGGGGATGGTCCACACAACGGAGGAGTGACTACAGGTCACGGGCCAGGATGTGCGCGTGGACAAGTCCTGCTCCTAGGTGCAAGGGGAGCAGGGCGCCCCGGCGAGTCTGCTCCGGGGCGTTCCAATCCCGCTGGCGGACACCTTCCGCCAACTCGGGGTTGACATCGCCATTGGGGGCTCTAGGACGACACAGCCGGTGCTGTCCCGGCGCTTGGAGGTGGGCCGGAGCGCCCTCCGCCGCCTCCCCCATCTTTCCCCCCATGACTGCCGGGAGCAGGCCATCAGCACGATGGTCACCCCGCTGCCGCTCCATGGGATGGTTGTCGCCTCGGTGGCGAACCCCAACCTGCGGGACAGGAAACCGCTGTCCTGCGGGCCCTGTGGGGGGCCACGTGCCTATCCCGGGCCAAGGAGATTGTCTTCTTGATCCTGTCCAAGGGTCTCCGCGTCTCCCCGGTGATGCACATGCGGTACGAGCGCCTGCTCTGGCCAGCCCGGGTAGCCCGGCGACCGGGAGTCACACAGGTCTTCAGGTCTTCACCTAAGCCATGTGGGAATCGGGCGGCTGCCCACCCGGGACGGGCCCGGTGGGGCGTGCGCTCCAGACGGCAGCCACCCTAGGGTGGAGCTCTCGCAAGGGCTGTTGGTGCTGGCCCGTGCCGGGGCAAGAGTACCCGTTGCATTTTGTGCAGGAGCCCCTCTGCTAGGTCTAGCACCGGGTACGGGATAGCCTCCGCTACCATGCCTCACGCCAGCTGGAGGCGCGGCGCCCAGTCACCTTTGGGGGTCTGGGGGACGGAGCCGATGGCCCTGCCTGCCGCACGGCGATGCGGGTCGCCTCCACGGAGCTGGAGAAGTCGGTGCTACGCGGCCTCATGGCGGGGGCCTTGTGGAAGGCGGCGCGGGTATCTGGCCACGGTATGCGGACCCACTCGGCGTGCCCCCATTGCGGGGCGGCGCATGAGGACGAGGTCCACGTCCTGCTGGATTGCCCACAGTGGGAGCAGGCCCGGGAGACATGGATCCCCTGGCTGCGGGATGCGGCGGCAGCCCTCCCCCAGCTGGGGCCGCCAGACCAGTGGCGTGCCTGCGTGGGGAGGGCGGGCCTCTTCCCTCTCCGGCTCGCGCACGGGTTGGAACGGGCGCTCCTGGACGATTTTCTGTACCGCGTGTATGGCATGTACCTAGCGGTCCTCGCCGCCCACATGGCGGCGGGCCGCGGGGATCCGGCGGGCCACGGGGACTTCCTATTCCCAAACCAGCCGCGACCGCAGCCCCGCAACCCCTTTCCCTGGGACGATTTCGTTCGCCCCCTTCAGGGGGATGCGGTCCGCAACCAGCAGCGCCTGCGTCTAGGGTCCCCGCCGGGCTGGCGGTGGCCTAAGGAGTTTTTTTTTAGGACTTGGTCCGGTGGGCCCGAGCGCTAGCCTGGGGCCCGGGCCGGCGGAAGTGTCGTGGGCAGAGTTGGCCGTGGATTACGAGGCCTTTCGGGGGAGGGCACTCCCGGCCTCCCTTGATCACCAGGGCACGCGCCTCCCACTGGGGGAAAGGGCCGAGGTCCTACGCAAAGCCGTGGGGCTGGTCGAACGCCACCTAGCGGCGGGCACGCCGCTGCTCATGGCCCCCCTTGGGCGATGTCACTCCCTCCCCCCCTTGGGGGGACGCGTGTGCGCTAGCCTATTGGCCCGCCCGTTCTTCACGGCACGCCACCAGGTAATGCTGCAGCTTATGCGCTTAGCGACCCATTGCTGGGACACGTGGGTCCGGCGCCTGTGGACGCCGACCCGCATACGGCCGTCGCTGGGCGACCGTTTCCTCATGGACTACTACCCCCGCCCCTCCGAGGGAGGGCCGCCGCGCCTGCCATACGCTAGCAGGCCCCCACGCCGCCACCCTTGGGCGTCCCGCTCGTGGTCTCGCAATGCAGCCGCCCACCGAGAGCGGGCAACGGCACCCGGGGCGCGTTGTGCTTGGAGCACGGGGCACCCTCGTGCCCCCGGTGCAAGAGCCTGGGGTGGGGCATCAACCGTTGCTCCCGCGTCGGCCACGAGGGGCACGGCGGCTTTGCGGCGGGCCCGCGGTGCCCGACGGCAACGCCTCGGGTCGCGCCGGGCCGCCAAGTCCTCGTCCTGCAAGACCGGCGCGTGCGACGGCGCTGTCCTCCTTGCTCGGGGAACGTGAAGAGGCCGCCAAGACAATATCCGACAAGAAACTTCGGCTTTTGCCGAGTCCACGGGTATTTGGCTGTACAGTTTTCATTTCGCTGCGTGGGGAGGGAGATTTCTTCTTGTCCTGCATGTCTGCATGTTTTCTTGTAGCATGCAGGACAACCAACAGAAAGTGCCGCATAGGATGTACACCCAGACGATGGCCCAATTGATGAAATTCCAAATGCAAATAGCACCCTTGATGAAGAGGTGCTGCCCGTTGTTGGTGCTCTGGGGCGCCTCGTGTTGCATCACACTTGGGTGCCATTTTTTTCATAGTGACCCAGTTTTTGGTCTTCTTTCCCACAGGTTTTAGACAACACTTTGGCACAGCTGCTGCATTGTATCCTTCCCTCTCAATTTTCTTTGCCCAGGCTTGCTTGAAAGTGGGGAATGGAAGGTATATCGTGATTCCATTACACCATCCACTGCACAGCTTGATGTGCTGCAGTGGTGGGAGGCCATGGCTTCGCGCCTACCCACTATGTACCCGATTGCCCGGTCCATTTTGGCATTTCCACACAGTTCTTGCAGTGTGAGCCACCGTTTTCCGTTTGGAAACACGTTTGCTCGAAAAGCAACATGGTATGCAAGAAAGAACACAAAAACTGCAGCTTAGGGCCAAAAACGGCCCTTTTTCCCCCAAAACCGCCAAGGAACCTATTCAAAACGGCCAAACAAAGGGAAATGGTGGCTACTCTCCACATGTAATTTGACTTCCCCGTGTCAAAGAGCCCTCTAGGGCCCTCTAACTCCATGATATGTCCGAGAACCACCCCCAAATGGCCCCCGGAAGCCCCAAAATTTATGCACATTGGCCGTTGACAACTTCAAACCAAGAAAAGGCCATATCTTGGGCTACATGGCTCAAAATGCATTTTTGAGGGCACCTAGTCCATTCGCAACCACCCATTTCTTGTGGTTTCCATCCCCCAAAATTGCCTAAACAGATGCCTAGACCCCATTTATTTTGGCCCACTAGGCTATGCCAAGCGGCCAGAAGAAACTCAAAGAGGTGGGCGAAATCAGGTCAACAAGTTCCACTGGGTGCAATTTTTTTTTCCAAAAATGATCCTAGACCATGTGGGAGTTCGGTGATGAATTCTTTCATCGCGTTATTTTTTCTAGTGGTACATAGATGCTTGGCCTCGGGTGGGGAATAGGCATCTTCACATAGTGCTTGTGCACGCCTCTACAAGCCTTTCTGCATGAGCACGTGTCTTAACCCCAGCATATGATGCGAAAAGCCGACCTCATGCACCCATTCTTGGTATGTTTTGAGTTCCAAACTCATACTTTGTGTGATTGTTCTTCACACCCATAGGTATCATCCACCAAAATTTCTGCCAAATCCGAAGCACCACCCGGGAGTTGCGACTTTTGCCCATTTCCCGTGTGCTCGTTGTGGCTGTTGCTGCTGCTCTTTGCTAAACTCAATAGGTCCACCCTACACCCTAAAGAGGGTTATAAAACCAAGACCGGTTCCACCAGCTCGGTGACCCTAATCAAGACTGAATATTGGGACCGAGCTGGTGGGGAAGGGAACATCAGCTATGATTGGTGAGGGACATCAAGAATGATTCACACATTGATGGCTCTTGACAAAGTGAAATCAGCTTGCAAGTGAACCCCATCACCACGAGGCCCACTTTCAAGGCTTTTTGGACTTCTGAGGGGCCAAAGTGTCCCAAAATGGGCCTAAAAACGGGCTCATTTCGCCCGTTTGTGCACCCCAAATGGTCTAGGATGATTTTTGGAAAAATGCGTTTTTGACCCATTTTTGACCCATTTTTGGACCCAAAACAGCCCATTTTCAAGGCATTTTGGGATTTTCGGAGGACCAAAATGGGCCACCACAAGCTCAAAACGGTCCAAAAACACTTGTTGTAGCGTCGCTCATGGTCTAGGATCATTTTTGAGAAAAGTCATCTTTTTGCCCCTACTGGACCCTGTTGACCCATTTGGGCACCCACCTGTTTAGGCTTGAGCTTGCAGCTTGCCGCAGCCTAGTGGGCCTAGGTATTGGGGTCTAGGCGTCTGTTTGGGCAATTCTAAGGGGTGGAAACCACAAAAAGTGGGGGTTTGCGGGTGGAGTAGGTGCCCGCGGAATCGCATTTTGAGCCATGTAGCCAAAGATATGGCCTATTCTTGGTTTGTGGCTGTCGGCATTTGGAGCTTTTGGGGGCCCTTTTGGGCCGTTTCCGGGACATGTCATGGAGTTAGAGGGCCGCAAAGAGCTCGTTGACACAGGGAAGTCAAGCCGCACGTGGAGTGTACCCACCGTTTCCCTTCGTTTTGGCCGTTGTGAATGTGTTGTAGTGCTTTTTTGGCCCAAAAATGGCTGTTTTTGGCCCTACACTGTAGTTTTTGAAACTGAGGTCCGCCACTTGCGAATCCCGTTCCCGGCCGCCACCGTTGAGTTTCTTGCTCAAACTTTGTGTGATTGTACTTCACACCCATAGGTATCAACCACCAAAATTTCACCCAAATCTGAAGCACCACAACGGACGTCTGATTTTCCTTCATTTCGCGCGTGCTGCTGCTTGCTGCTTGCTTGCTGCTTGCTTGCTTGCTGCTGCTAAACCTGGTAGGTCCACCCTAGACACTAAAAAGGGTTATAAAACCAAGACTGGTTCCACCAGCTCGGTGACCGTAACCCTAACCCATTGTTAGCCCCCCCACTTTGGGAACCAACAATGTTGGAGCCCAAGTCGTGGCTACCGCACAAAAGACTATGACCCAACTCACAAAGCTCACATTCAGCCTCTAAGGACACCGGGGAAAACCAAATATTGGATTCATAGGCGTGCTGCACACATGTAGCAGCACTCATGGGCATTTTATCGCTTTTGAGAAGGCAATTGTGATGGGGGCAAGACTTTGACTTTTAGCGGGCAACCGTTTTATGATTGTTGCTCTTTTTTGTTGCATGGCTGAGAGGTATTGGGTTTGGAAAGAAATCCACCTAGCTCAGTCAAGAGAAGCGATTCAGGGGTTGCCGTTGGTCATTCATTTTTGTTTCATGCTTGCCTCTGTGGCATGGATGGCCACAAACAAGGACTGCTTTACGACTGAAGAGGAGCACCCCCACAGCCCATTTCTGACTCATAGCCATCCATGGCCTGCCTTGAGTTTTCAGCCTATTTGTCGATCATGTGTGGTGCACATTTGCCGTTGACGAGCACATAGGCCTCGGTGCAATATGCCCGGGGGGGGGGGGGATTAAGTGTTTTTGGCACGTTTTGAGCCTGTCGTGGCCTGCTTTGCCCCACCAAAAATCCCGAATTGCCTTGAAAATGGGCTGGTTTGGGACCAAACATGGGTCACAAATGGGTCACAAATGTGTTTTCCCAACAATGATTTGGGAGCATCCGGGGTGCCCAAACAAGTGAAGTCTGCCCATTTGGAGCCCATTGTAAGCCGTCGCTCGCGGCGGTGGTACCGGAGGTGGTCCAGCGCGGACTGGGGGCCGTGGGGCCGTACCGGATCCCGGGTAGTTTGTGGAGGGGGGTCGTGCCGGCCGACTTTTTGGAGTCCGCGGCAGGTTACGACGTGGAGCGAGATCCGCAGGGCGGGGCGGGTCGGGTGTCGGGTTTGTTCGGTCAGTTTTTTGCCGCTGTTGAGCATCTGGGCATTTTCAGGGAGCTCCCTGACGGCACTACACCGTCGGTTTTTCCTTTCATTATCCCTAAGTCGTCCCGCAAGGTCAGCCTTATACTGTCTTGCGTGGGGTTAAATGAGGAGTCCCCGGATCCCCCCCATTTTGCCTTACCCTCCTGGGAGGGTATTTGCCGACCGTTAAACCAGACGCCGCCCGGGCAGAGACTATATGCCACGCATATAGACCTGAGCAACGCCTTTTGGAGTTTTGTCCTGCCGGAGGGCGTAGACACGGCTTTCCGGGCTAGGATGCGGCCGGGAGGACCGGTGGTGGGGGCGACGAGGTTGCCTTTTGGCTGGAAGTTTTCACCATACCTCTGCCAGCGCATCCTGGGGGACTTGTTACGACCGCACATCCCGCGGGATGCGGAGTTACTGCATTACTTGGACGACTTCGTCCTAGTTTCGGCCGATCGTCCCCTGCTGCACGGCACCACCCAGGAGTGTGTGCGTTTGCTGGTTGAGGAAGAGTTTATCGTCTCTGATAAGTCCACTTTGGAACCGGTGCAACATCTGTTTGTGCTGGGAAAGTTTTTGGACTTACAGCGCCGTATGGTTTATAGCCACAGACGCGCGTGGTTGCAGGTTTTGGCTGCGTGGTTAAGGTTGGCGGTATCCCCCATGCCAGGGCCCAAGCTGATGGGGAAATTGCTGGGCTTCCTCCAGTGGCACATCCGGCCGCGGTTGACCTCCGCGCCCTTGCTGGCGGGCGCGTATTGTTGGGTCCGGTGGGGGGACCATGACAGGAACGTTCCTGTGAAGATCCTGCATGCGTTGGCCTCTACTTTGTGCTTGTGTGCTGAGCCTTATAGGGCGTTGCCTTGGGAGAGGGCGCGGCAATTTGTTTCGCTTTCCCGCTCCCCTCTACCTGAACTTTTTCAACACCTGAGGCCGTGGTGCTGGTGCGTGGACGCGGCGTGGGACCTGTTTTCGTACAGGGTGGGGGGGTTTTCGCCGCAGGTGGGAGCCCGATCTTGGGTGGTGCCCGTAGCGCGTCATACGCAACAGACGGCGGAGTTGGCGGGGTTATGCTGGGCAGTGCGGCTCGCCTTACGTTTGCGGTGGGATTGTTTGCTGTTAGTGACAGACGGTGAGGTGGCGTCTGCCCAGCTTGTTCAGCTGAAGGCGTCCACGTGGTTAAAGATCCAGCATGCAGTGTTGCGTTCGGTGTCGCGCAGGTTATGTGTTTCCAGACTGCAGGTTTATGTCGTGTGGTGCCCATCCCATTTGCAACCCGGTGATCCTTTGAGTAGGGTGCAGTCAGATTTCCACGGTCGTCTTGTTCGGGCGGAGGTAGCGGCCCAGTGTCGGTGGGGAGAGCTGCTGCTTTCGTTGCACAAGTGCCGGTTTGTAGGCGGCGTGGTGCTGTAGTGTGGTTTACGGCGGGTGAGCTTGGCTCCTGTGCTGTGTGCTGCAGTGTTTTTATACGAGGTATGCGTCGCCGCAGCCGACACCACCGGCGCCCGCGCCAGCACCGGGGAGGCGTGCGGCATCGCCGCTCAGCTGGGACGGTGGGGCGGTGGCGACTGAAGGCACAACAGCATGCGCAGTACGTGCTGGCCCGCCACCTGGCGCGTCGGTCGGTTCGCAGGGTGTGGCTGGGGACCCAAGCACGCCTCATCTTCGACCGGCCTTGCGCACCCGCGGAGGCGCCGGGCTTGCTGCGCGACGCAGTGGCGGACTTGGCGTCGCGTCTTGGTGGGACTGCGCGCCAGATGTTCCGCCCCGATGGCAGCCCCGAGGCAGCCCCGAGGCCCCGAGGGGCCAAAACCTGTGTCGCCACAGGTGGCGGTTGAAGCTAGGAGTGCGGGAGCTGACCCTTTCTCTGTCTGACCATAAGCGAGTGGGCGATGACCGCCCGTACTTGTGGGTCCAAGGGGGCCTGTTTTTGGTGCGCCGGGTGGCATTTATGTTTCGGCCTTAGCTTGGGGGTGCCCACCGGTGGCAGTGGGGTGCCGTGGCTGTCCGCTGCGTAGCGCCTTGCGCCACGTGAGTGAGCTCTGGTAATGAGGGCAGTGTGCCTGCTCCGGTCTTCGTTGGGGGAAGGGTTAGGCCTGTGCGATTGTCGGGGGGTGCAGTTTTGTTTTATTTCAGGGCATCACCCGCCCCACGACAGCCTGAGCACTGGCAGTGGTGTGTTTTCACGTGTATCCCCTTGAGCGGATCCTGTCCACCCCAGCCCCTCCCACCCCGAGAGCATTTCTGCGTGGGGCAACGTGGTGCTGGGGCCTTTACTGAGGAAAGATAAACCACGAGATGTCTGTCTGCCAAATTTGCTTTTTGCTTGTTGCGAGTGGTAAACTCACGGTGCTTGTCACCGTTGGTTTACCTCCCCCTCTTCCCCTCTCAGGCAGTGTGTTTTTACTTTCTGCCCGCCCACCCACCCACTTGCGGTGGAGGGCGAGCCGGTCGTGTCCCAACCTTGGTGGTGCCCCCGTGCTAGTGTTGGAGGGTTGTCGCCCGACAGCCGTGTGCCGAGATTCTGAGTGACTATGGTGGCCGCTGGCCTGCCTTACTCGTGGCAGCGACCGTGCGCTATGCAACCGTTTCCAGCGTCGATGGGAGGGAGAGGTCCAAACCTGACCGCGGGTTGGATGGGTCGTGCTCCGGACAAGGCGAGCGTTGTATTTCACATGAGTTACTGCCATGAGATGTCTGTCTGCCAGATTTGCTTTTTGCTTGTTGCCAGTGGTAAACAATGTATTTTCCCGAAAATGATCTTGGACCATTTGGGGTGCACCAACAATTGAAATCTGCCCATTCGGAGCCCATTGCAAGCAATTTTGGCCCCTCTCCAGTCCGAAAGAGCCTTGAAAATGGGCCATTTTGGAACCACAAGTGGCTCAAAAATGGGTCAAAGACCCCTTTTTCCAAAAATGATCCTAGCCCATTTTGGTTTCCGAAACGGATGAAAAGAGCTCATTTTGAGCCCGCTTTTTCTAGCTCTCATCCACTTTCGAGGGCAGTTTTAGGGGTGAAGTGGCGTGAATCATTCTTGGTCTCCTTGAACACTGGTGGCTAATGTTCTTTTCCCCACCAGCTATGTCCCAATATTCAGTCCCGGTTAGGATTAGTGTTAGGGTTAGCGTGAGGGCCAAGAGTACGCTTAGGGTTAGTGCCAGGATTAGGCTTGCGGTCTAGGTTACGGTGAGGGTTGAGGTTTAGAGTCAGGGTTGAGGGTTTGGTCACTGACCTGTTGGAAGCAGTCTTGGTTTTATAACCTCCTTTAGGGTCTCCGGTGGACCTACCGGGTTTAGCAGTCACAGGCAACCAGCAAGCAACAACAAGCACGCGCAAAATGGGCAAAAATCACCACTCCGTTGTGGTGCTTCGGATTCGCCTGAAATTTTGGTTAAGTGGCAGACCTCCGTTTCAAAAACTGTAATTTAGGGCCAAAAACGGCCTTTTTTCCCCTCAAAACCACCAAGGAACCTGTTCAAAACGGCCAAACAAAGGGAAATGGTGGCTACTCTCCACATGTAACTTGACTTCCCTGTGTCAAAGAGCCCTCTAGGGCCCTCTAACTCCATGATATGTCCGAGAACCACCCCCAAATGGCCCCCGGAAGCCCCAAAATTTATGCACATTGGCCGTTGACAACTTCAAACCAAGAAAAGGCCATATCTTGGGCTACATGGCTCAAAATGCATTTTTGAGGGCACCTAGTCCATTCGCAACCACCCATTTCTTGTGGTTTCCATCCCCCAAAATTGCCTAAACAAATGCCTAGACCCCATTTATTTTGGCCCACTGGGCTATGCCAAGCGGCCAGAAGAAACTCAAAGAGGTGGGCGAAATCAGGTCAACAAGTTCCACTGGGTGCAAATTTTTTTTCCAAAAATGATCCTAGACCATGTGGGATGCCAAAACAAGTGTTTTTGCCTTGTTTTGAGCTTGTGGGGCCCCCTTTTTTTGGCTCTCCAAAAATCCCAAAATGCCTTGAAAATGTATTGGAACCAAAAATAGGCATTTGGGGTGCCTAAAAAAGTGGAATTAGCCCACTTTGAGCACATTGTAATCCGTTTTGGCTCCTCCAAAGTCACAAAATGCCTTGAAAAAGGGCAGTTTTGGGACCAAAAATGGGTCATAAAAATCTGTTTTCCCAAAAATAATCTTGGACCATTTGGGGTGCACCCACAAGTGAAATGAGCCTATGTTGAGCCCATTTTGACCAATTTTGGCCCCTCACGAGTTTGAAAGAGCCATGAAAATGGGCCATTTTGGGACCACATGTGGCTCAAAAATGGGTCAAAACAAAACCAAAAAGTTCATTGTTTTCACCCTAGGGTTGGGCTAGAAGTAGTTTACTGCGGGTCAAACAAATGCTTTCGCCTCTTTTGCATGGCACAATGTTGTAGTAGGGTTGCTTGTCTCTTGTTTCACCCATTTTTGTTGATTGGTATTGTATTATTTGGCTTTCGCTTGACCGCGATCCCATTGATTGCCACCAAGGTTTGTCACTCTCCAAATCTTTTGTATTCATAGTATTAGGTGTGCCTTTCCACTTCACTGCAATCCAACTCTGAACTTCAAAGTCTCAAACTTCCAATGATTGTGCATTTCACTACCATGCAAGTGAAACTGCACTCAAGCTGTATAGCATGCACCAACTTTCGTGCGCTTTCGACTATTGCATGCCCCACTTCCCCACGAGTTCGGTCCCAATACTCAGTCTTGATTAGGGTTAGGGGACCTCTCTCCACTCTGGGCGCATGGAACACCTTTTCTTCTTTATGTTAAGGACCGCCCTGGTGGAGAGGGAATGATGCGTTGGACACAAGTGATATCGAGGGCATGATACATGCAGTCAAGGGATAACACGTGGGAACAGGCGTTGGTGCATGGGCACAAGAGTGCATGGGGACCAAGGGGTGAGGCATGGGAAAAGGGGGCGGTGCATACCGACGGGTGATGAGGCATGGGCACAGGGGGCATGGGCATGCATGGGCACACGGGCTGATGCATGGGGGCTGCAGCATGTGGCCAGGGCATTATGCATGGGTACCAGCACTTGCTCCCCCCCCCCCCCCAATCCCCAACCTGATGGCCCCCCACCCTGCCCAGAGGTCAGCCCCCCCCCCCCCCCCGCCCCAGCAGAGTGGACTTCAGAAGAGTTCAGAAGAGCACTTCCTGCCCAACCCAACCTGGCAGGACCGAGGATACAGCCCCAGGGCTGGTTGGGCAGCAGGTTTCAAGTAACACCCCTCCCGTGTCCTCGCCCATGACCATGCGTCATCCCATGTCCCCATGCACCAACCCCTGTCCCTCTGCATCAATGTGCTGCTGTCTCCATGCTTCCCCTGACAGGGGGTGACATACGGAGACAGAAAAGTGGTGCATAGGGAAAGCGGGTGATGCATGGCATATTTGTTGAGTATGGGTGCATGGGATGTGTATGCTAACAGTGGAGTGATGCGGCGCATTGGATCTTCTTTTGGGCAGGGGGTTGTGTCTGGGGGTTGTTTGCGTGGAGCTTGGTGGTTCATCCCTCGCGAGGGCCGCACGGATCAATCACTCCATTTGTTATCCCCACCAACCCTCACCCGCGTCCACCCCAGCTCAACTCTGTACCCATATGAATATTGCCACTGAGATGGTGGGGGATGGAACATCAGGTACATGAGTGAAAGGGGCCGAATAAAAACGCATGTTGAGGAACAACCCGACCGATTGAGGCCACTGAACCCCCTATACCCCCCTGAACACCTTCCTCGCTTGCTTCGCTCACTCGAGAGACATGCACCATGCGGGGCCATTGATGAACATTGGCTGGAATTGCCTAGGCGGGGGCATCTAGTTTCTGCGACTGACCAACATTGGGGATGATGCACGGGCACAAAGGATGATACATGGAGTGGGGACAGGGGATGATGCATGGGCACATGGCATGGGGCTTGACTGGTGGGCCCACGCATGATCTGCTGCGCCTCACCCCCTGTCCCAGGCATCATCCCATGTCTGTGGTTGTGCATCGCAGTCAAGATCCTGCCATGCCACCCTCTAGCCCCAGGCTGCGCGCAAAGAGGGCAAGGGGTTTCCCCCACGTGGTTTCTCCCACGTTTGTGCGAGGCCATCGGGCCGTCGCTAGTGCAGCTGCTTCATGAATACCCTCCATTCCATTGCCCTGTCAACCGGAGTGCTGCCTACCCCAAGTCGCTGGGCCTGGATGTGCATGCAATTTTCACCTTGCAATACAAAATTCCGCCACTGTGTGTCCATTGCCTGTCACAGTTCCACTGCCTCGCGATTCCAAGTGCAGGCCGTGGCTGTTCTGGTGGAAACTGATATTCTCATCGCAACAGTGCCTACCACCCTTACTGAGACCTTCCTGAACACAAATCTCGCAGCGCAAGGGCTGCCGTCAGCCCAATTTGCTCAAGGTGGTGCTCCGAAAGTAGTGATGACGCGCGTAGAGAAAGCGCCATCGCCGAAGCCAAGTGTGTCACCGACAAGGGACAGTGCAGGTCAGGCTGCGAGGGTTCGTTGACGCTCGTGTGAGGTCGATGCTGCAAAACAGGCGATGGTACAACACAGGCCTGTTGGAAACGAGATGTTTGTTTTTCATTTTTGTTAAGGACCCATTAAGGAATGCCCTCTGGACCGGCTGTTAACCACCAAATGCCGGCGGTGAATGGCAATTTTTTTTTATCATTAAGTACCGACTGTGGGAGAAGGGCCATAGGACCAAGGACGTGCTTTGGATGGGTTTATCAGCGGATGATTTGCAATTTCGCTGTGTATAGTGCCTTGTTGGCATTGTGCACGTTCGTTGGGTTTCACGTACAGGTTCGCGCAACCTGGCTCAAAGTTCGCAGAGGGTTTATCTCGTTGTGAGAAACTTCATATGGTCGCTGTGTGCCAAAATCACCTCGAAGAGAGGTTGTTAGATCAAGCGCAGGCGCGAGCGTCGTATACCCCACTTTTTTGGGGTCGTTTGCGTAGCATACCCCAATGTATGGTTTTTAACGTCTAACCCCTTGTAAAATCATCATTTTAGGACCAAAAATGATCCCCCAATGATTTTGGATTTGGACCCCTGTACCCCCCCCCCCCCGCACCTGGGTACCCCTTTTTTGGGGGGGTGGGGGGGTGAAAACTTCTTTGAGTATTGTGGCCGCTGTGTGTGTATTTGGACCTGGGTCCTGAAGAACTTTTTTCTTGTACAGGGGGGGGGGATTTCGCGGGGGGAATATTTCGTTGTGGGAAATTTCGTATTTCAAATGTGTGCGAAATTTCCCGCTCAATTTTCAGGCCGCTGTGCGAAATAAACCCGGTGCGAAATTTAGCCACTGGTGCGAAATTTAGCCACTGGGGATTCGCCGGATTCGCAGGAGGGATGCCTCTCCCCCCCCCCCCCTTTCCGGGGGCTTCTGGGTTTCACTCGCTGCTCACCCCCCCTCTTCCCTGTCTCATGCCCCATTCTGCACCGTGCTTTGCTTTCAGAGAATGATGAAACACGCCCTAATGTGCCCCAAAGCAGATAAAGGGGTTAGTTCGGGACATTTGTTTGCCAGGGTATTTGTCATTGGACTCGGATGGTAATGTGCCCCAAAGCAGATGAAGGGGCTAGTTCGGGACATTTGCTTGCCAGGCTATTTGTAATTCAAATTTGGTTGTATGTTGTTGGCAAAAAGGAGTAAACCCGCGGGCCGAGGGTTTCTCCTGGGGGAAAACAGGCCCACTCGCCCAAACCGAGGTAACCAAAACGCGACCACAGGGGTAGCTTGCTAGGCTGTGCGCGCGACGGAGGAGTTAGAACCCCTTGCTTTTCTCTGCTTGCAGTTTTGTACAGGCTATGCTTCGTTTTTTTGGCTCCCAAGCCCAAAACTGATGATCGGCATGAGAAAGTTTCCGCAATGGTTCAGCACCTTAAAGCTACTGCTGACGCTCGCAATCAAAGTGCAAAGCGGGCTGCATATTCGGAAAAACCATGGTCTCGATGGGATGATGATCAGCGGCGTGAGGCTTCAACGTTGTATCTGAATGGCGGTTACCAGAAATTGTATTTTGAAGTACGGGGAAAAAAGTTGCCCATCTGTCAGTACTTTGCGTGACTGGGGCAAGAAGTTGGCTGCCCAGGGGTGCACCAATCCCATTGGTCGGCCTCGAAAATTGACTCATGAGGAAACCACCACCTTGAAGACTTATTTTGATGATGTACGGGCTGAGGGTGCCGCTGCAGATCGTGAGTGTATTGCTTTATTGGCGAAAGATTTGGTGGCGAAAAATCGACCCCACCTTGCTCCAGAGTGTACCCCAAATTTTGATTCAGCCTGGGCCCGCGATTTTAAGCGGCGATATGATATGACTTGGAGGACTCGCCCCATCTACGTTTGCCGTTCTTCAACTGTTTTCAGTCCAACAGTTCTTCAAATGTTTTCTTTCCAAGGCAAACTTGATTCGCAGCCCGAGTGTTACGACTTGCAAGGGTGGGAGGCTTTGTTTGTGCAGGAAAAACGTATTTTCCCATGAGGCTTACCACTGCAAGACTGGTGCTTAAGTTGTAGACAGTGGGAATTGAACCCAGGTTATTATTTCGCAAGACCACTGCACATACCACTAGAGCACTCAACATCACTGACACACTACTGCTCAAGAATCACATAGAGCCTAAGGGGTGAAATTTTTTTTTCAAAAATTGAGAGAGGTTTTTGGTGTCCACATGTTTGTAGTTGCACAACAACCAGAAGGAAGGTGTGTTTGGGGCATGGGATTGAGATCCAGGTCATGCAGGACCCCCCTGAAAATGAAGAATGCCGAGCTGGAAGCTCTTGGGAATTCGCAAAACAATCCTGGAATCCGCTGGAATTTGGCAGTGCAACTACCACTAGCAAACAGTACAATCCTGGAAGGGTGCGAAATTTCCCACGGGATTTTCAGGCCACCGTGCGAAATAAACTCGGTGCAAAATTTTCTCATGCGAACAAACCGCTGTGCGAAATCCCCCCCCCCCCCGTATATGGACCCCCTAACCCATGGCGGGGGTCCCGGGTCCCAACTCCAGGTACCCCTAGTCCCCCCCCCCCCCCCCTCCCCCCCCATATGGCTCCTTGCCAGTGAGGACTTGGCCGTTTTCACGCTGGGTAGGCTGTTTAGTGGCACATGAAAGTTTTTTGAAATTCGATTTTTCATGAAACCCTTCCGTTGCCCCTAGGATGGATTTGGGTGATCACTTGGTGCCAATACAGGTGCTTGAGCACCCATGGGGACCCACGTAGTGGCCGCTAGGCCTATGTAGCCCGTGCCATGGGCCCCTTTGAAAGCCCCGAAATTGCTGCTGCGTAGGCTATTTCGTGACACTTGAACAAAAAAATTCACATTTTGGCTTTTTCCGAAACCGTTTTGTTGCCCCTAGGATGGGTTTGGGTGATCATTTGGTGACAATAGGGGTACTTGAGCACCCATGAGGGCCCACGTAGTGGCCACTAGGCCCATCTAGCCCGAGCCATGGGCCCCCCAAAAGCTTCAAAATTCTTGTTTGTAGGTGGTTCAATGGCCTTTGGTGTGTGCACGAATTGCTTCAGCAGTTTTCCACCCTCTACAGGTCAAAAATGGAAAATTTTGCTAACCATTTTTTTGATATTGTGACCACTTACAATGATGAAATATGCTATGTAACGCATGTTTTAGACCCTCTTTGTGTGTTTTCACCCTATTTGGGTGTGGGGGGCAGGGGTCCCAAGGGGTTTAGGGCATAGCTTGCTTATGCAGTTTTCCACCCTCTACAGGTCAAAAATGAAAATTTCCAAAACTGATTTTTTTTGATACTTTGACCATCCAAAATGATCAAATATCCTATGTAAAGCATGTTTTAGCCCCTGCTTAGGTGTTTTTCACACTATTTGGGTTTTGGGGGGGGGGGGGTTGCTCCCAAGGGGTCTAGGGCACAACCTGCTTATGTAGTTTTCCGGCCTCGGCAACTCAAGAATGGTTGTCCCTCTCCCCTCTTCGAGGTGCCTTGCTGAAGGCAATAGAATTTGCCACATCTTTGATCAGGCCATGATCCGTAATACACCCACAGCGAATTTTTCAGTTTTCTCCGCTATGAACTATTTTTGTGCTTGTGTGAGGTGCTGGGGAGAGTATGGTCAATTTCGGAGTTCTTCAACTTTTTCCTTACAGCGGGGGAGGGGTTCGGTTGAGAAAAAATGCGCGGAGATGATTTTGTTTTTCAGATTGGCGCCGAAATTTTTCTCGCGAAATGTTTTGCACAATGTGGGCCATTTCTTGCTCTCTGAGTGGGCGGCTAACTTTATTTTTCTGTCGGGGGGAACTGGTACCCGTGTATTGGATGTCAGGATGTATTAGCAGGATTATGGTGTGTGCACGGTGTGTTGTAGTATTGCAGGACCATGGATCGGTTCTTGACACATGTTGGCAAACTCACACGAAATGTCGCTGTTCTTGGTGACCAATGGAAATCTGTTGCCCCCGAAGACAAAGGCAAACGCAAAATACGTGGTTCATACAAGGTGAAACCCTTGGCACAACTGGTTTGCACTACAAAAAGAGGAGCCAGTGTTGCAGTTCGCGTGTGCCGGCTTGAAATGATGCAAATTGCTTTGGGGTGATGAGGAGTATTTTGGAGGTGTGGGGAATGAGGTCTGTTGAGCAGGCCCACATCAACCCCCTTGGGGATCCACGGGCTTTGCAAGAGGATAAAAATGCTGCACTCGTGCAATATGTTTCAGAATCTGTCCGGAAGGTGGGCCAATGAATAGAGAAACAGTTCTGTTGGCAGTTGCCCTTTACTTTTGTGACTGCTGATTTGAAATGCACTCTTCCCCAACATGTGGGTGGCTCAGTTTTCCCGCAATTGTCCTCAAGGCAACAAAATTTGGGGGTGCTGAAATTGTCCCCACCAAAATTGTCCCCACCAAAATTTTCTCCATCCGAAATTTTCCGCACCCACAATCTCCCCGTCAGTCTGCATACTGTTTTGCAGAAAAATCTGCTTCTGCCAAGGAGTTTTTCAACTGTTGCTTGCAACTCAGATGTGTGGTGTGGTAGATTAAGCTTGGTGCCTTGGTCTTTCATAGTGCAACTCTTTGCACAACAGGTCCCAGTAGGTGGGTGATCCATGTTGAAATTTTCCCGTGCAAAAAAACCTTGGTGCAAAAATTTTGCCCCGCCTGCAAATCAAGACTGCAAATCAAGACTGTTCATTTGCTTTAAGCCCCCCCCCCCCCAGCTTCGAGATGCCCTAGGCCCGGCGGGACCCCCTGGCCCTCGACCCTAAAGTGCGTGCCTTTGAGGCACCATTTCTTCGTTTGTCAATCCTAGCCCGCCTAGGCGGTGTGGAGGTGTGGGCCATCTTGATCCAGGCCTTGGCCTCCCCACCTTGGCCCTCTTGCCAGTCCTCCTCCTCACCCTTCCCAACCCCATATGCCCCAAGTGTTACCATAGTATTTGGTGAAGACGCTGCCCACCTGCGTCGCCCGTGCAGGGCCTAGGCCACTAAATTTTTGTGGCAGTTTCTCCTTTTCCTTTTCACCCGCGATGACCGTAGCTGCTCCATCAAAGGTGGAGACCAGAGGAACTGGCTAAGGACAATGTATTAGGGACGTACGCCTTAAGACATTCAGGTGAGAGACGCATGGCTCCTCCTCCTCCCCCTCCCATGCCTATAGGAACCTAGCCCGCATCAGTCGAGCAGAGACAGGTGAGGATGTGGTGGATGATGTGTAGGCAATGGAGATGCAGACAAGCGCCCCCAATCCATTAGGAAAATCCCACTAGGAAGGCCATTCAGTAGAGTTTGGAGCCTTCCGTACATCATAGGGTGCACAGCCACATGAAGGAGTGGTGCTCCAACCGAGACACCGAACATATGCATCATGGGGTGGAGTGTGGTGACAACAATACCTCTCCCCCCTAGGGGCAGTCTACGGGGTCAAGAGAAGAAGAAGGTGCGATGGTGCTAGAGTGGAGGATCCATGAACCTGGCCATTGGCGACCTCCTCGGGCCTTTGACCCCTATTTCCTAGAGTAGCGGCTATAGTACCTACAGGATGCGCTACTCCTAGCGCCCCAGTTTTGGGGAGTGGAATCCGCCGCTGGCACCGTGTCCTTGGTGAGCTTGGTACGAGGAGTGCACCATGTGCTCTTGAGGGAGTTGACCATGGAACTTGCGGCTGGGCAGCAGTCCCATACTAGCAGTACATGCCCCTAGATGTGTTGGAGTGGAGCTCCAACAATGGGCACAAGTGGTGCAAGTTAGCTAGAGGCCATGTGAGGTGCATGGGCGGGTGGTTGGGAGTGCTAGCTAGGGCCAAGGAGTTGGTGCCTAGGTGGAGCAGCCCATGAGGGCGGACCCAGCACCACAAGGGGAGCAAGTCACCAGGACTAGGGCCCTAGCCAAGACCCCCGTGTGGGGGATTGGGGGGGAGGAGGGGCATGCTGCCGGAACCATGCGCCACAACCAAACCAAACCAAACCTAACCAACCCCCTTTTCTAGAACTCTAGACTTGCGCCAATGGGGAGCAGCAGTTTGTCTAGGATGTCTTTTGCCTCATTTGGTGCCTTCGAAGTGTCATTGGTGCATCTGCCAGAATGCCCCATTTTGTTTTCACTCATGGGGAATGAGGAATGGGATTTTTTGTGACCCCCCCATTTGTACTCAAACTGCTCAAAATTTACGCGGAATTCAAAAATGCCCCCTGCCACCTCCCAAATTCAACCCCCCCCCCCCGGTGACCCCCTGCTCAAGCTGCAGGTTTCAGGGTCCAAGAGTGAAATGCAACACCCCTGGTGGATGTTCTCCACCCATGCCTCAGGGCAATCAACCAAACATTGTTTGATACTGACAAGGTTTGACCGCACAACCCTTCACATCCCACCCCTCAATGGATACGCTCCGAATAGCATACATGCAGTAGGTTCCCACTCACTCCGAAAGTGCGTTACGTTTCTCACACCACTTTGCATCGTCTTGCATTCCCACTCCCTTTTGTCGTTATGTACCTTTGCGTGGTTGCATTCCAGTTGCTCTTGTTTGTAGCTGTGTCAAAACAAGGTTAGTCTACCAAAGGTTCCACCTACACTTTTTGCCTAGGTCACCTTAATTAGGCCCCCCCCCTTTGCACGAATAGTTATTCAGCCTTTATGGCAACCCCCCGATCGGATTACCTTGACACCGCTATGGCATCAAACAGCCCATCTCTGGAGCCTCTTTCTTGGATTTTTTTGTAGTGCATGGGGCACCCACACAATCATCCCCTCTGGCTGGCCCACGGGGGGGCCGTCTCCTCGCTTTTGTACGCGACTCCCCCCCCCCCCCCCCCAGTATAAGTGGGCCGGAGGCCCCTTGGGGGGGGGGGGGGGGGGGGGGGGGGCATTGGAGGGGGGGTTCAGGGAGGGGCGATGGGGGGGGTCGGGAGGGTCGGTTGTGGGGGGGGTCCCAGGTGGGGCAATTTGTAGTGGTGGGGGGGGGGGCACAGGCTCCCGTTACCTCCCCTTGCCCTCCCTGGGGTGAGAGCTAGGGCTAGGGTTAGG